>JAJOOR010025053.1:0-18412 GCA_036250505.1 Solanum acaule | reverse complement strand
ATAATAGGGACTCAACTTAGGAAAAGAATTAAGGACCCACAAAGTTAAACTTAAAAGTTTTCACTAAACCCGTCTAAGCTCGTCCTTTTTTACAGTGCATCACTATTTTGGGCATAACTTTTTACTCCAAGATCGGAAAAGGGTAAACTCGGTGGCGTTGGAAAGAGGACTCTGATACCTTTAATTGGATAGGTAATGGTCCACCTAATTCGTTTTGAGCTAAAAGATATCATCATTTGAAGTTGACCCTAAAAGTCGTAACTTTAAAAATCTGCCCCTTGCCCGTCTGTTCCAGTGGGATTACTCAAATGCTGGTCAACTAGGCAGTCCACTAGGCTAACTCGCTAGCCTAGGCCCTTGCTTGCACCCTAGGATGCTACCTAGCTCCATTTAAGTTCTAAAACAGCATAAACATCAACCTAATCTCCCACTAACCCAAACGTCAAGGCTCAAGTTCATTCTATCATTTTCCGAGTCGTTACACTGGTGCGATTCTGGAATTTTTTGAAGTGTTTTTGTTTCTTTTTCTTATTTTTATCTTTTTCGGACATTTTCGAATTAAAATTCTTGATATTTTTCGGACAGTCACAAAAAAATGTGAAATTTTGATATTTTATTCGTATCGATATTCTAAGGTGACTATTGCGTTTCAGAAATTTTTTGAGGTGTTTTTATGTCTTTTTCTTGATTTTTTATATTTTTTCAGACGTTTAAGAATTAAATTTTTTGATATTTTTCGGGTTGTCACGAAAAAAATGTGAAACTATTACATTTTATTTGTATCGATATACTACGGTGACTGGTGCGATTTGGGAATTTTTTGAGTTGTTTTTATGTGATTTAATTGATTTTTATATTTTTCGCACATTAACGAATTTTTTTTTGACATTTTTGGAGCAATTACAAAAAATATGAAAATTTTATATTATATTCGTATTAATATTCTAAGGTGACTGGTGCTATTCGGGAATTTTTTGAAGTGTTTCTATGTCTTTTTCTTGATTTTTATATTTTTCGGACGTTTACGAATTAAAATTATTGATATTTTTCTGGCAATCATGAAAAAATGTAAAATTTTGATATTTTATTCGTCTCGATATTCAAAGCTGACTAGTGCGATTTGAGAATTTTTTGAGGTGTTTTTATGTCTTTTTCTTCATTTTTATACTTTTTGGAAGTTTACGAATTAAAATTTTTGATATTTTTTGGATAGTCACAAAAAATGTGAAATTTGTATCGTTATTCTAAGGTTACTGTTGCGATTCGGGGATTTTTTAAGGTGCTTTTAATTCTTTTTCTTGATTTTTATATTTATTAGACAGTTACGAAATAAAAATTTTGATATAATTGGGCAGTCACAAAAAGATGTGACATTTTGATATTTAATTTGTATCGATATGCTAAGGTGACAGGTGCGATTTGCGAATTTTTTGAGGTTTTTTTATGCCTTTTCTTGATTTTTATATTTTTCGGACATTGACGATTTAATTTTTTTTAAAATTTTTGGACAGTCAGGAAAAAATGTGTAATTTTGATATTTTGTTTGTATCGATATTTTAAGATGATAGGTGCGATTCGGAAATTATTTTAGGTGTTTTTATGTCTTCTTTTCTTGATTTCTATATTTTCGGACGTTTCCGAATTAAATTTTTTTATATTTTCAGGCAGCCACGAAAAAATATGAAATTTTGATATTCTATTTGAATCGATACTCTAAGGTGACTGGTGCGATTTGGAAAT
The DNA here is from genome assembly GCA_036250505.1 of Solanum acaule. Taxonomy (NCBI): domain Eukaryota; kingdom Viridiplantae; phylum Streptophyta; class Magnoliopsida; order Solanales; family Solanaceae; genus Solanum; species Solanum acaule. Next base: position 16,672 of record JAJOOR010025053.1, on the reverse strand, counting down.
TTTTTGAGATATTACTTGTCTTTTTCTAAATTCTTATATTTTTTAGACGTTTACGAATTAAAATTTTTGATATTTTTCAGGCATTCATGAAAAAATGTGAAATTTTGATATGTTGTTAGTATCGATATTTTAAGATGACAGGTGCGATTCAAAATTTTTTTGAGGTGTTTTTATTTCATTTTGTTTCTTGATTTCTATATTTTCGGACGTTTACGAATTAAATTTTTTATATTTTTTTGAGATGTCACGAAAAATGTGAAATTTTGATAATTTATTCGTATCAATATTCTATGGTGACTGGTGCGATTCGTGAATATTTTGAGGTGTTTTTATGTATTTTACTTTTTATTTTTTTATTTTTCGAGCGTTTACGAATAAATTTTTTTGGATATTTTTCTGGCAGTCACGAAAAATTTAAAATTTTGGTATTTTATGCATATCGATATTCTATGGTAACAGGTGCGATTCATGAATATTTTGATTTGTTTTTTTGTCTTTTTTTTTATTTTTATTTTTTTCGGACGTTTATGAATTAAATTTTTTGATATTTTTCTGGCAGTCTCAAAAATATGTGAAATTTTGATATTTTATTTGTTATGGATATTCTAAGGTAACAGGTGCGATTCGGGAATTTTTTTAGGTGTTTTTTTGTATTCTTCTTGTTTTTTATATTTTTCGAACGTTTACAAATTAAAAATTTTGATATTTTTTGGGGCAGTCTTGAAAAAATGTGAAATTTTTATATCCTATTAGCATCGATATTCTAAAGTGACTGATGCGATTTGGGAATTTTTTGAGGTGTTTTTATGTCATTCTTGATTTTTATATTTTGCATGCTGTCATGAAAAAATGTGAAATTTTGATATGTTATTTGTATTGATATTCTAAGGAGACTAGTGCGATTCGGAAATTTTTTGAGGTGTTTTTATGTCCTTTTCTTGATTTTTATACTTTTTTAAAGTTTACGAATTAATTTTTTTTATATTTTTCGGGCAGTCATGAAAAAATGTGAAATTTTGATATTTTATTCGTATCGATATTTTAAGGTGGCAGGTGCGATTTTGGAATTTTTTAGGCCTTTTAATGTCTTTTTCTTTATTTTTATATTTTTCGAACGTTTACGAATTAAAATTTTTTATATTTCTTAGGCAGTCACGAGTAAATGCGAAATCTTATTATTATTTTTGATGTGTTTTAATGTCTTCTTCTTGATTTTTATATTTTTCGGACGTTTACGAATTAAATTTTTTGATATTCTGGGGACTGTTAGAAAAAAAATTGAAATTTTGATATTTCATTCATATCGATATTATAGGGTAACTGGTGCGATTCAGGATATTTTTAAGGTGTTTTTATATATTTTTATATTTTTCGAACGTTTGCGAATGAAATTTTTTTATATTTTTTGGGCAGTCACGAAAAAAATGTGAAAATTTGATATTTTATTTGTACAGATATTCTAAGGAGACTGGTGCGATACGAGATTTTTTTGAGGTGTTTTTATATATTTTTCTTGATTTTTATATTTTTCGAACGTTTACGAATTAAATGTTTTGATATTTTTATGCCAATCACGAAAAATGTGAAATTCTGAATTTTTATTCGAATCGATATTCTAAGGTGACATGTGCGATTAAGTAACTTTTTAAGGTGTTTTTATGTCTTTTTCTTGATTTTTATATTTTTCAGACGTTTACGAATTAAATGTTTTGATATTTTTCTAGCAGTCTCGAAAATATGTGAAATGTTGATATTTTATTTGTATGGATATTCTAAGGTAACAGGTGCGATTCGAGAAATTTTTTAGGTGTTTTTTTGTATCTTTCTTGATTTTTATATTTTTTGAACGTTTACGAATTAAAAATTTTGATACTTTTTGGGGCAGTCCTGTAAAATGTGAAATTTTTATATCCTATTGGCATCGATATTCTAAAGTGACTGGTGCGATTTGGGAATTTTTTGAGGTGTTTTTATATCATTTTTTTATTTTTATATTTTTCATGCAGTCACGAAAAAGTGTGAAATTTTGATATGTTAATCGTATTGATGTTCAAAGGAGACGGATGCGATTCGGGAATTTTTTGAGGTATTTTTATGTCCTTTTCTTGATTTTCATACTTTTTTAAAGTTTACGAATTAAATTTTTTTATATTTTTCGGGAAGTCAAGAAAAAATGTGAAATTTTGACATTTTATTCGTATCGATATTTTAACGTGGCATGTGCGATTCTGGAATTTTTGAGGCTTTTTAATGTCTTTTTCTTTATTTTTATATTTTTCGAACGTTTACGAATTAAATTTTTTGATATTTCTCAGGCAGTCACGAAAAAATGTGAAATCTTTTTTTTTTTGATGTTTTTTAATGTCTTCTTCTTGATTTTTATATTTTTTGGACGTTTACAAATTAAATTTTTTGATATTCTTGGGACTGTCAGAAAAAAAGTTGAAATTTTGATATTTCATTCATATCGATATTATAGGGTAACTGGTGCGATTCAGGATATTTTTGAAGTGTTTTTATATGTTTTTCTTGATTTTTATATTTTTTGGGCAGTCACGAAAAAAATGTGAAATTTTGATATTTTATTCGTATCGATATTTTAAGGAGACTGGTGCGATACAAGATTTTTTTGAGGTGTTTTTATGTCGTTTTCTTGATCTTTATATTTTTCAGACGTTTACGAATAAATTGTTTTGATTTTTTTATGGCAGTTACAAAAAAATCTGAAATTCTTATATTTTAATCGAAATGATATTTTAAATTGACTGGTGCGATTTGGAATTTTTTGAAGTGTTTTTATGTCTTTTTCTTGACCTTTACATTTTTCGGACGTTTACGAATTAAAATTTTTGATATTTTTTGGGCAGTCACGCAAAATGTGAAATTTTGATACTTCATTAGTTTCGATATTCTAAGATGATTGATTCGATTTTGGATTTTTTTTTGAGGTGTTTTTATGTTTTTTTCTTGATTTTTATATTTTTCGGACGTTTACGAATTAAAATTATTGATAGACGGGTAATCACGAAAAAATGTAAAATTTTGATATGTTATTTCCTATCGATATTCGAAGGAGACTGGTGCGATTCGAGTATTTTTTGAGGTGTTTTTATGTCTTTTTCTTCATTTTTATATTTTTCAAAAATTTACGAATTAATTCTTTTTGCATTTTTTGGGCAGTCACGAAAAAATGTGAAATTTTGATATTTTAATCGTATCGATATTTTATGGTGACAGTTGCAATTCGGGAATGTTTGAGATTTTTTTATGTTTTTTTCTTGATATTTATATTTTTCGGAAGTTACGAATTAAATTTTTAAATATTTTTTGGGCAACCACGAAAAATGGAAAATTTAAATATTTTATTCGTATCGATATTTTAAGGTGACAGGTGCAATACGGGATAATTTAAGTTGTTTTTGTGTCTTTTTCTTGATTTTTACATTTTTCAAACGTTTACGAATTAAAAATTTTGATATTTTTTGTGCAGTCACGAAAAAAATGTGAATTTTTGATATTTTATTCGTATCGATATTCTAAGGAGACTGGTGCAATTCAATATTTTTTGAATTGTTTTTATGTCTTTTTCTTGATTTTTATATTTTTTGAATGTTTACGAATTAAATTTTTTGATATTTTTCTGTCATTCACGAAAAAATGTGAAATTCTGAAATTTTATTCGAATCGATATTCTAAGGTGACATGTGCGATTAACTAACTTTTTGAGGTGCTTTTATGTCTTTTTCTTGATTTTTATATTTTTCATACGTTTACGAATTAAAATTTTTGATATTTTTTGGGCAATCACGTAAAATGTGAAATTTTGATATCTCATCAGTGTCGATATTCTTAGGTGACTGGTGTGATTTGGGAATTGTTTTGAACTGTTTTTATGTCTTTTTTCTTGATTTTAATATTTTTTGGACGTTTACGAATTAAATTTGTGATATATTTAGGGCAGTGACAAAAAAAATGTAAAATTTTGATATCTTATGCGTATCGATATTCTATGGAGGCTGGTGCAATTTGGGATTTTTTTAGGCGTTTTTACATCTTTCTCCTAATTTATATATTTTTTGGATGTTAACGAATTAAATATTTTGATATTTTTCGAGTATTCACGAAAAAATGTGAAATTTTGATATTTTATTCGTATCGATATTCTAAGGTGACTGGTGCGATTTGTGATTTTTTGAGGTGGTTTTATTTCTTTTTCTTGATCTTTATATTTTTTGGACGTTTACAAATTAAATTTTTTGATATTTTTGGGGCAGTCACGAAAAAAGTTAAATTTTGACATTTTATTCCTATCGATATTCTATGATGACTGGTGCGATTCAAAATATTTTTAAGGTGTTTTTATGTCTTTTTTTTAATTTTTATATTTTTCGGACGTTTACGAATTATATTTTTTGATATTTTATTTGTATCGATATTCTAAGGTGACTGTTGCGATTTGAAATTTTTTTGAAATGCTCTTATGTCTTTTTCTTAATTTTTATATCTTTCAGACGTTTATGAATTAATTTTTTGAAATTTTTCGAACAGTCACGAAAAAATGTGAAATTTTGATATTCTATTAGCATCGATATTCTAAGGTGGCTGGTGCGATTCGATAATTTTTCTAAGTGTTTTTGTCTTTTTCTTGTTTTTTTATATATTTCGGACGTTTACGAATTATAATTTTTGATACTTTTCAAGCAGTCACGAAAAAATGAGAAATTTGGATATTTTATTCTTATGGATATTCTACGGTAACTGGTGCGATTTGAGAATTTTTTGAGGTGTTTTTATGACTTTTTCTTGATTTTGATATTTTTCGGCATTCATGAACAAATGTTAAAATTTAATATTTTATTTGAATCAACATTCTAAGGTGACTGGTGCGATTCGAGAATTTTTGAGGTGTTTTTGTCTTTTTCTTGATTTTTATTTTTATATTTTTCGGACGTTCACTAATTAATTTTTTTTATATAATTCGGGTAGTATCGAAAAAGGTGATATTTTGATATTTTATGCGTACCGATATGCTAAGGTGATTGGTGCGATTCAAGAATTTTTTGAGGTGTTTTTATGTTTTTTTCTTGATTTTTATATTTTTTGGACGTTCACTAATTAAAATTTTTAATGTTTTTTGGGCATTCACTAAAAAATGTGAAATTTTGATATTTTATTCGTATCGATATACTAAGGTGCCTGGTGTGATTCGAGAAATATTTGAGATGTTTTTATGTCTTTTTCTTGATTTTTATATTTCTCAGATAGTCACGAATTTGATATTTTATTTGTATCGATATTCTAAGGTGACTGGTCCGATTTGAGAATTTTTTGAGGTGTTTCTATATCTTTTTCTTGATTTTTATATTTTTCAGACGTTTACGAATTAAAATTTTTGATATTTTTCGGGCAGTAACGAAAAAAATGTGATATTTTGATATTTTATTCGTATTGATATTCTAAGTTGGTTGATGTGATTTGTGAATTTTTTAAGTTTTTTTATGTCTTTTTCTTGATTTTTATATTTTTCAGATGTTTACGAATTAAATTTTTTGATATTTTTTGGGCAGGCACGAAAATATGTGAATTTTTGATATTTTATTCGTATCGATATTCTAAGGGGACAGGTGAGATTCAGAAATTTGATGAGGTGTTTTTAGTTCTTTTTCTTGATTCGTATATTTTTCAGACGTTTACGAATTAGATTTTTTGATATTTTTCAGGAAATCATGAAAGGATGTGAATTTTTGATATTTTATACTCTAAGGTGACTGCTGCGATTCGGGAATATTTTGAGGTGTTTTTATATCTTTTTCTTGATTTTTATATTTTCGGACGTTTACGTATTAAACTTATGAAATTTTTCGGGCAATCACGAAGAATGTGAAATTTTGATATTTTATTCGTATCGATATTCTAAGGTAACTGGTGCGATTTGGGAATTTTTCGAATTTATGTCTTTTTCTTGATTTTTATATTTTTCAGACGTTTACAAATTAAAATTTTTTATTTTTATTGGGTAGTCACGAAAAAATGTAAAATTTTGATATTTTATTCATATCGAATTCTAAGGTGACTGGTGCGTTTTTGGAATATTTTGAGGTGTTTTTATGTCTTTTTTATCGATTTCTATATTTTCGGACATTTACGAATTAAATGTTTTGAAAATCGGGCAGTCACGAAAAAATGTGACGATATTTTATTCGTATCAATATTCTATAGTGACTCGTGCGATTTGGGACTTTTTTAGGTGTTTTGATGTCTTTTTCTTGATTTTCATATTTTTCAGGCAGTTACGAAAAAATGTGATATTTTGATATTTATTCGTACTGATATTCTAAGGTGATTGATGTGACTCGGAAATTTTTATGTCTTTTTCTTGATTTTTATATTTTTCGAACGTTTACGAATTAAAATGTTGATATTTTTCGGGTAGCCACAAAAAAATGTGAAATTTGATATTTTATTCGTATCGATATTCTAAGGTGACGGGTGCGTATCGGGAATTGTATGAGGTGTTTTTATGTCTTTTTCTTGATTTTTATATTTTCAGACGTTTATGAATTAAATTTTTTGATATTTTCGAGGAAGTCATGAAAAAATGTGAAATTTTGATATTTTATTCGTATTAATACTCTAAGGTAACTGGTGCGATTCGTAAATTTTTGAGGTGTTTTATGTCTTTTTCTTGATTTTTCAAATTTTTGGACGTTTACGAAATAAAACTTTTGAAATTTTTGGGTAGTCACGAAAAAATGTGAATATTTGATATTTTATTCGTATCAAAATTCTAAGGTGACTGGTCGATTCAAAAAATTTTTGAGGTGTTTTATTACTTTTTATTGATTTTTATATTTTTCAGACGTTTACAAATTAAAATTTTTGATATTTTTCGAGCAGTGATGTGTCACGAAATCTTGGCACATTTGGTGCTTAAAAACTAAGGACTAAGACTAGAATCGAGTGTATTTATGTGGATATAATGTGTTTTGTAGTGTTTGTATAGGTGAAAGTGAAAGATGAAAGAAAAGAAGGTTGTTGATAACCAAATGCTAAGTGAAGACCACAGAGCCCATTACGGGCCGTGGTCCTTGTCATGATCCGTGGTGACTGCCGTGAAAGGTGAACCAGTGTGAAGACCTTGGAGGAATTGAGAGTAGAGTAGACCAAGTGAAGATCACGGCCAACCTCATGGACTGTGGTCCTCACAACGGTCCGTGGTGCCAGTCGTGAAGGTGAACCAGTGGATGGGCAAAGAGAAACTTAAATGGGAATTGATCCAAGTGAAGTCCACAGACAACTACACGAACCGTGGTCACTATCACAATCCGTGGTAGTGTTCATGGTAATGAGACAATGTACATGTCTTGAAGAACCAAGTGTGGGTTAGTCCAAGTGAAGACCACAAAGGGCTTCACGGACCATGAACCCCTTGACGGGCCGTAGAAGTGGGCATGAAGGGCCCGACATTCCAGTCCTACTTCGAGTAGGACTCCTTTTTAAAAACACTTATTTGAATTAATTAGGTCATTTTTTATGTTGGATTTTATCTTACCTTGAACGAAGAACAAGTTTCCATTATTGATAGCTTTTGGTTTTCGATTATGGATTTTGAATTAACTTTGAAGTTCAGATTTCCGGTTCTTAAATTATCAAAGTGGTTGTTGATTGCTTATTCTCGTAAGTACTTTCTAACATGTTTTCATTCGATATTTTTGAACATTTACGTGAAATCATTAATGGCTAAACACCACAACTGGGGTTGTGGGATCCATCACATAATTCTAATTGTAATTTCGTAAAACGAGTGAAAGGTGATTTATGCCTACAAGTTGTAATTTAGCTTTCGTTATTCATGTATTCTGATGAGTGCATGCATTAGAGTAAGCCTGTATCTGTCATTTGTTCGAGACAAAAATGATAGTTAGGAAAATGTTAAATTAAGCTGACGAAATGGAGTCAAGGTTTATGTTCGAGAGCAAAGAACCTTAACACCATTGTAGGCGAGGGTAAATCATTTAACACTTTAGGACCGAGAGGACTTGAGTGAAGATTATCTGAATAGACTGAGAAGTGTCAGATATAGTTAACTCACATATATTTTGTAGAGGTAAATTGCCTGAAACTCAACTACGAAAGAACATTACATTGCAACGTTATGGGGAACATAATCCTAGTTTCAGTTAATTATTGAAACAACTTCGAAATTGATATTTTATCAATTGTTGAGTTAAACTTTAGTTTGCAACTTTGGTTACCAAAGCGTTAACGCTAAACCCAATTTTACTTTCCATAATTGTTTATTTAGGAAATAATAACGACATTTGGGTAAAACGCGACAGTGAAATCATTTATGTAAAGAAATTCTCTGTGGGATCGACCTCAACTCACGTTGAGTTCTATAAATTGACTTTGACAGTTTATATCTCTTAATTGAGGTGTAAGTTTGGACGTATCAAATTTTGGTGTCGCTGTCGGGGAATTTCAATTCAGAAATGTTTTACTAGATTTTATTCTAAGTGTAGTTAGATTTCCTAATTTTACGTCTTGTTCTTTGTCTGTGTCCTTTTCAGGTGAGTTCGACTGTGTATGCCAAATACCAGAAGTAAGGGGGCCCCATTAGTCCCATACGATCCAAAACTTCATAAAACAATCCACAAGATGGTGAACACACAAGACCTTGAGGCACAGAGGCTGAGATTTGGATTGGAGGTTGAAACCATCGCAAGGGGTATTTAGCCGAATGTTGTGAACAACCCACCTAGGGCAATGGACGAAAACGTAGCAGGGGAAGGAATCATTCCTCCCCACCGCCAACCAATAGCTCTAAGGGGTAGAGCATAACATCCAACTCACATGATGTATGACGGAGATGATGCAGGCTTGGATGGAGCTGGAGCTACATGAGCGATAGTGTTACCTGCACTACCTCCAGGTGTGAAATTCACAATCACTAGCACGATGATTCAAGTGGTGAATCTGAAAGGTATGTTCAGGGGTGCAACTGGTGATGATGCGAACTAGCATTTGATGAACTTTGTGGCGATCTACAAATTGCAAGAGATTCCTGGAGTAAGTCAAGCATCGATGAGATTGAAGTTGTTTCCTTTGTCTCTTACTGGAGAGGCAACCAACTGGTTGAATGAGATGCCTAATGACTCAATCAGGACTTGGACTGAACTGAAGGAAGCTTTCCTGGAACGATTCTTTCCGGAATCAAAACAGTTGCAAATGAAAGATGAGATAAGTGCCCATAAGCAGCTACCAGGAGAAGCAATGCATGACAACTTGTGGAGATTCAGCCAAATGCTGAAGAAGTGTCCAAACCATGGTCTCACTGAGAGGCATCTAAAATAGGCTTTCTATAGATCTTTGAATTATGTCACTAAACCTTTTGTTGATGCAGTGTGTGGAGGATTTTTTATGAGGAAGCCGTTCTCAGAGAGCATGCAACTGATAGACAAAGTATCAAAGAATAACAAGGCATGGTACACCAGGGATGCAGAAGTAGGAGATCTTGGGTATACCTTTGAACTTTCAGCTGAACAAAGGAAGAGAGAGGAAGAAAGGGATTAGGACATGGAGCACATGAGGACCCAAATAGATCTACTCATGAAGCATATTGTATCCAAGCCTGAAAAGGTAAATACCGTGGAACAGCCAAACATGTACGAAGATCAGGACATCGATTTAGATGAGGAAGCTAATTATCTGGGAAACCAAGGAGGTTTCTGGAATTATAACTCGGGCAACCAGGGTTACAATTTTGGAAATGGAGGTCAGAACTACTCAAGGGAAGGACAGTATGATAGACTAGCAAATAGAGAGCAGGAAAACTGGCAGAAAAGAGATGGGTACAAGAATGATCACAGTGGTGTGTATGTACCCCCATGTAATAGAGATCGGGCAAGTGACAATTCCAGCGGGTCTAAGCTAGAGGACATATTGGCCAAGGTACTCCAAAAAGTTGAATCAACGGACACAGGGGTGAAAGAGATGAAAGGTGAATTCTCCAAAGTTAGTCAACTAGTAGACTCTCACACCACCTCCATCAAGCAAATTGAGCAGCAGTTGGGGCAACTTTCAGCCTCATTAAATCAGAGGAGGAATAGGTCACTACCTAGTGACACGATCCAAAATTTGAAGAAGGACGGGCACTGCATGGCTATTGCCACCAAGAGTGGTAAGATTCTTACTGACCCAATTTCTGCAGGCACTAAACATGAGCAGGTGTTGGAGCAAGCTGGAAGAGAGGAGGATGAAGCTGAGCAAATAGATGACTTGGAGGATGCTCAACCAATTGCCAAACCAGCAGGAGCGAGATAAAAAGAGGTTGAGGGAACCTTGCCTTTACAGCAAATCCCAAGACCACCTCCTCCTTTCCCTCAAAGGCTTAAAAAGAAAGCCAAGGATGGGAAATTCCCTGAATTCATCACCATGCGGAGATAGCTGTCCATGAACATACCATTGGTGGAAGCCCTTGAGCAGATGCCAGGATATGCCAAGTTCATGAAAGACTTGGTCACAAAGAAAAGAGCTGTAAGTATTGATTTAACTGACAATGTTTATCACTACAGTGTTATTGCTACCAGATCTCTGGTGCAGAAGAAGGAGGATCTGGGTGCATTCACCATACCGTGCACCATCGGATCAATCGAATTCGTAAAGGCCTTGTGTGAATTAAAGGCCAGTATAAACTTGATGCCGCTGGCCATCTAAAAGAAACTGGGGTTAGGAGTTCCAAAACCCACAACCATGAAGTTAATGATGGCAGATAGGTCAGTGAAGCGACCTGTGGGCATCCTATGTGATGTGCTGGTAAAGGTGGATACATTCATCTTTCCGGCAGACTTCGTTATCTTAGATTGCGAAGTAGATTTTGAGGTTCCCATTATTTTGAGAAGACCATTTCTGGCCACGAGACAAGCATTGGTAGATGTTGAGCGAGGTGAACTGAAATTCAGACTCAACAAAGAGGAGGTAAAGCTTAATATTTGCAAGTCCATAAAGCAGCCACATGACATGAATGTGGTGTCTACAATAGATGTTTTTGAGGAAAAAGAAATGGGAGCAACCATTGAAGAAAGGCTGGCTGTTGAAACCTTGGTTGCAGCGCTGATGAACTATGAAGCTGATTTCCGGTCTGACTATGTAGAGACCGTGAATGCTTTACAGGGTATGGGAGCACACTCTTATGATCCAAAGAAATTGGACTTGGATTTAAAAAACAGGCCAAGTCCTCCAGCAAAACCATCCATTGAGGAACCACCTATGCTGGAACTGAAACAGTTGCCCAGTCACCTGAGGTATGTATTATTGGGAACTAACAACACTTTACCTGTGATTTTGGCTGTAGATTTGAATGATGAATAGGTCCAAGCTGTGATCAAAGTGTTGATTAGGTACAAAAGGGCCATTGGGTGGACCATTGCTGACATCACCGGGATACCTCCGGGTATATGCACCCATAAGATCCAACTTGAGGAGGACTGCAGCCCAAGCATTGAACACCATAAGAGGTTAAACCCACCTATGCAAGAGGTGGTCAAAAAGAAGATAATCAAGTGGTTAGAAGCTGGGGTGGTGTACCATATTTCTGACAGTCACTGGGTCAGTCCAGTGCAATGTGTTCCCAAAAAGGGTAGTATGACTATGGTCGCGAATGCAAAAAATGAGTTGGTCCCACAAAGACCAGTTACTGGATGGCGAGTGTGTATGGACTACAGGAAGCTCAACAAGTGAACCTTGAAGGATCACTTCCCAATGCCTTTCATGGACCAAATGCTTGATAGGTTGGCTAGAAAAGGTGGTATTGCTTCTTAGATGAATACTTTGGCTACAACCAGATATCGATAGCTCCTGAAGATCAGGAAAATACTACCTTTACATGTCCTTATGGCACCTTTGCGTTTAAACGCATGCCATTTGGACTATGTAATGCACAAGCAATCTTCCAAAGGTGTATGATGTCTATCTTCTCAGACATGGTGGAGGACACTCTGGAGGTCTTCATGGATGACTTTTCAGTGTTAGGTGATACATTTGATGATTGTTTGCTGAATCTTAGCAGGGCCCTACAGAGATGCGAGAAGGCAAATCTAGTGCTGAACTGGGAGAAGTGTCATTTAATGGTCAAGGAAGGCATAGTCCTTGGGCACAAAGTGTCACATAAAGGGATTGAGGTCGACAAGACAAAAATTGAGGTGATTGAAAAGTTACATTCACCGATCTGTGTGATGGGTGTTCGGAGTTTCTTAGGACATGTCGGATTCTATAGGCGGTTTATCAAGGACTCATCCAAAATTTCACACCCTATGTGCAAGATTTTGGAGAAGAAAGTGAAATTTGTCTTTGATGAGGCATGTCTTCTGCCTTTGAATGCCTAAAGGAAAAGCTGATTTCTGCACCAGTGATCATTGACCAATATTAGGCAGAGCCATTTGAGGTAATGTGTGATGCTAGTGGTACTGTTTTAGGAGTTGTGCTAGGGCAGAAGTGCAACAAGATGTTTCATCCGATTTACTATGCTAGTAAGTCACTGAATGGGGCACAACGAAACTACACAGTTACTAACCAGGAACTACAGGTGGTGGTGTATGCTTTCGAAAAATTTAGAGCTTACTTGTTGGGCACTAAAGTGATAATCCATACGGACCATGCAACTCTGAGATACCTCATGGCAAAGACGGATGCCAAACAAAGGTTGATGAGATGGGTGTTACTTCTTCAGGAGTTTGATTTTGAGGTTAAAGATAGAAAATGTTGTGAGAACCAAGTGGCTGATCACCTGTCGAGGTTGGAGGCTGGAAAGAAAGAGGAACTCGAGCTCAACATAAATGATTCGTTCCCGAGTGAGCATGTATTATCCACTACTCTTGATCTTATTCCTTGGTTTTCTGATTTTGCTAACTTTCTCATTAGTGATTTGATGCCTGAGGGGCTAGCATACCAACAAAGGAAGAGGTTCATGCATGATGTGGGTAAGTATTTTTGGGATGAACCTTATCTGTACAGGGTGTGTGCTAACAACATCATTAGGTGATGTGTTCCTGAAGCTGAGATGTTGCATATTCTAGACGCTTGTCACTCCTCTCCGGTAGGTGGTCATCATAGAGGTGCTAGGACAGCCCACAAGATACTTCAGTGTGGGTACTACTGGCCCATAATTCATCAAGATGCGATGGACGTAGTAAGGAGTTGTGATGTATGCTAGCGAAAATGAGCCATCTCTCGGCGCCATGAGTTACCCATGACACCTACTCTGGAGGTGGAGCTATTTGATGCGTGGGGAATCGACTTCATAGGCCCATTTTTGAGCTCCTATGATAGGAAGTACATATTGGTTGCAGTGGACTATGTGTCCAAATGGGTGGAGGCAGTTGCTTTGCCAGAGAATAATGGTAAGAGTGTTGCTGGTGAAGAAGAATATCTTCTCAAGGTTCGGCACACCCAGAGCTATCATCAGTGATGGTGGTTCTCATTTCTTCAATAAGGTATTCAGTTCTCTTTCGGCTAAATATGGAGTTAAACAGCACAAGGTAGCAACACCTTATCACCCACAGACCAGTGGCCAAGTGGAGGTCTCCAACAAAGAAATTAAAGTAATTCTGGCTAAAACGGTGAATGCCAACAAGACAGATTGGGCATAGAAGTTAGATGACGCTCTATGGTCATATCAGACAGCTTTCAAGACGCATGTTGGTATGTCTCCATATCAATTGGTGTTTGGAAAGGCATGTCATTTGCTGGTTGAGCTTGAGCATAAAGCACTCTAGGCTTTGAAGAAGCTGAACCTTAGTTGGAGCGAAACTGCAAACCTGAGGTTGAATCAGATCAATGAGATGGATGAGTTCCGTCTGAGAGCCTATGAGAGGTATGCACTGTATAAGGAGAGGACGAAGTTATATCATGTAAAGCATATTGAGAAAAGAAGCTTTACTCCTTGTGACTTGGTGTTACTTTTCAACTCCAGACTTCGTCTGTTTTCGGGAAAGTTGAGATCCAAATGGTCTGGACCTTTTAAGGTAATGCAGATGTTTCTGTCGGGTGCTATTGAGCTGGAAAATGATAAGGGCGAGCGGTTCAAAGCCAATGGCCAGCGAATCAAGGCATACTTGGGTGTTTAAGAGGATGTGAAGATTGTGGAGGAATGTAAACTTGATGAAGTCTGAGTAATCAAATAACTTGCATCGTACCGCGACGTTAAATTGTGCACTGCTTGGGAGGCAACCCAAGATTTAATTGTAGTAGGCATTTTCCTTTTTCATTGTTTTTATAGAGTCATTGTGTGTTGATGTGTGCAAGAGAGAATGGGTTAAAAAGTGTAGGAACTGGGTGCAGACTACTCTTCACGAGTAGCCTCACGGACTGTGGTCCCCTTCACGGGCACTTTCACGGTCCGTCAATCTTTGCATCAATCTAAAGGAGCTACTAAAATTTGCAAGAAAAAGGTTCACGGAAGGGTTCACAGTCCGCCAAGATTTGTACGGACCGTCTAGCCTCTCGTGAATGACATGTAAGTATTTTGTCCCAAGTCAGCTCCACGGACCACTGTACGAACCGTGGTGACCTTCACGGGTACATTCACGGTCCGTCGTCCATAACCTAGTAGTACCAAAACTCAACTAGACTCGCGCATAATGAGTAATTGAACTTAAAACGTATATAAGTGTTCCAAAGCGCCAAGGGTCAGGTTCTTTTCTATTCCTCTCATCTATAACAGTTATTAGTGGTATAAATAAAGGTTTTGCAATTGTGAAACTCCCAAAATTTATCCAAAAATCGAAGCCCTAGTTCCATTTTGCTAAGGAATTCAAGTTCAAGTTCATCTTCTTCTTTTTGCGTGAAATTTTCCTCTAATTCCAAGTAAGTTCTGATTATCCCTTGTTATAAGTTTGATCTTATCTCAAAACAAGTTAGAATTACTTTGATTTAGTTGAATGTAGCATGATCATGTGATGAACAAGCTTTATTAATGAGAACTGGTTGTGGGTTTTGTTTAAATTGGGTGTAATCTCATGTGGGGTGGTCTTTCTCTTTGGAAATGATTTGAAATTAGGGGAGTTTTAAATAAAGGGGTCCGGGTCGGGTCAGACAGATTTAGGGTTTTTGGACCTACGAGATCCCGTCTATGGTCCGTGGGTCGATCTACGGTCCGTAGGTTGGGACCGTAGATCAATCTTACACTTGGAAAAAATTTAGGGGCTTACCTGGGATCTACGGGCACCATCCACGGTCTGTGGATAGAACGACGGACCGTTGATGGGGTCCGTAGACCTCTGCACCAGACCATTTTTTGAAGATTTTTCATAGCGTACCTGCACATGTAGCAACCATTAGGCTGTTCTTTTTACATTTTCTGGACACTTTTTAGACACGGACCCTATGCTAATTCTAGCCAACACTAAAAAAACTAAAACACCTATCTAAATTGATACAGAAACGCAATTAAACAAAGAAAACTACTAAATGGGAAACAAAAACCTATCGTTGGCTAGATTGTACATCTTGGGTTGCCTCCTAAGCAGCGCTTGATTTAACGTCACTGCACGACGCAAGTTTCTTGATTACTCAGACTTCATCAGGATTGTAGGCCTCAATCACTTCTTGCACACTTTCAGCATTTCCCAGATAGATCTTGATCCTTTGCCCGTTTACCATGAACCTTGTTCCTTCACTATTCTCAAGCTCAACCGCTCCATGGGGGAGCACTTTTGTGAGCAAAAATGGCCCAATCCATTTGGACTTGAGTTTGCCTGGACACAAACGCAACCTAGAGTTGAATAGAAGCACAAGATCACCAACCACAAATTCTCGCTTTTCAATTCTTTGATCATGATACCGTTTCATCTTCTCTTTGTACAAGGCTGAGCTTTCATAAGATTTCAGGCGAAACTCATCAAGCATATTCAAGTCATTCATTCTTTGATTCGATGCGGCGCCCCAATCCAAATTTAGCTTATTCATTGCCCATATCGCCTTATGCTCTAGTCTACCGGTAAATGACAAGACTTCCCATATACAAGTTGGTAAGGAGACATACCTATGGGGGTCTTGTATGCAGTGCGATAGGCCCATAGAGCATCATCAAGCTTCTTTGACCAATCCGTTCTATTAGCATTCACAGTCTTCGCTAAGATCTGTTTGATTTCTCTGTTGGACACTTCAACTTCCCACTAGTCTGCGGATGATAAGGAGTGGCTACATTGTGGCGGACACCATATTTCTCAAGTAGTGCCTTGAACAACTTATTACAAAAGTGAGAACCTCTGTCGCTGATAATCGCCCTCGGTGTACCGAATCTGGAGAAAATGTTCTTTTTCAAGAATGCGGTGACACTTTTACCTTCATTGTTGGGGAGCGCAACTGCTTCCACCCACTTCGATACATAATCAACCGCAACAAGAATATACTTCATCCCGTATGAGCTCACAAATGGACCCATAAAATCAATGCCCCATACATCAAACAACTCTATCACCAATATCGAATTCATAGGGAGCTCTTGCCTCTTTGAAATCCCTCTTTCTCTTTGGCAACGATCACAAGACTTGGCGAAATCATGAGCATCTTGGTGTATGGTAGGCCAGTAGTACCCACACTGCAAAATCTTATGCGCAGTCCGAATACCACTATGATGCCCACCAACAGGCGATGAATGGCATGCTTCAAGTAC
>JAJOOR010025052.1:0-28418 GCA_036250505.1 Solanum acaule | reverse complement strand
TTTCATACATTAGCCATTAAGGCTTAGGGAACTCACTTTAGCATCTTCAAAGCCTACTCGTGCCATGTGTAGATAGCATCCCATACTACTACCTACACGTTATAGAACCTATCCAATAACTAGAGTGCACATCCCACATGATGGAAATAGGCATTAACCGACATAGACCATGAAAGCTAAACATGGAATCCGGCACCGTGGAGGGTGTTCTACTTGCCAAGGGTAGAACTAGTACATATCCCATGTAGGCACATGGTTTAGGGGATATCCAAAGATGTTCATTGGACTCTTGCCTTTTCTACGGGAAGAGACACCATCTTAACCATATCCACTCGATGCTTAGCCTTAGTTCCCATAGAGTAGTTTCATTCATATGTATGTACTAGAGAGGGTACCAATATTAGGTCTAGCCGACCCATAGTACTTTTACTAAGAAGGGAACCATGCTTAGGTCTAACCGATCGAGGTTCACTAAGGATAGTTTCTTGTCTTTTTTAGAAAAGGTTTTCTACCGTTCCGGTCCACCAACTCTAAGTCTATCATTTCACACAAGAAGAAGGTCATCACCATAAGGTCCACCTCTTCAAGGTTTCACATTCACTTAGGGGTCTAGACCCATCATGAAAAGGTACCATGCTTAGGTCTAGCCGATTCAAGACATAGCCTAGAATGCCTCTTTAGTCTTTCATAGAAAGGGCACCATACAAGGTCTAGCCGATTCAAGATATTCATTCATTCAATCATTCGTTACTCAAGAAATGGATGCCTATGCATACCAAGTCAAGAGATCATATTCAACATATCTTTCATTCACCAAGGAGAAGTCCCCTAAGTCTACCAATTCCAAGAGTTCATAATCAAGAAGCTTTCACGTATCAAGACGAGACACCTAGGTTTACCAAATCAAGACACAACATCACATTATAGAGACCCTTCATAGTCTAACATCAACACATATGAACATTAAGAGAGAACATACTTTTCATCACTATACAATAACACTTTATACAAGATCACCTTGAAATCACATGAACACCTTTACATTATACAACATGATTACATTTACTTCATTAGATTCTCATTCAAATCCTTCACATCACATTCACATATATAATATTATGACAACACTTCAACTCCTCATATAATGCCTTCAAGGCCATGATCACAATACATTCAATAAGTAAACACCTCCACCATAAGTGGATCAAACCATACAAGAACAATTCCAATATAGCATGAGATTAGGCCAACTTACCATTCTCCAAAGCCATAATCACCATTACTCAATTCTCCAACAATTCACCATAGATAGGTATAGAAAACAATAGAAATAAATAATGCAATTCAATCTAAGCATAATTCCATCAACATTCATTCATAAGCATAAGACCCACTTCATAAGCCAAATTTAGGAATTTAGTGAAATCATGGGTTCATGGATTTTTTCATCTTAAAACACCAATTAAACATCAATAACATCATATTTGATCATTTGAAATCGTTTCATGCAAGAACCCATGAGTTTTAGTGAGAAATAGGCTTTTTCATAAACTTTGAAAACTTGAAATCCATTTTGAAATTGGCTCTAGGGTGATAGCTTTGCCCTAGATAAAGAACTCTCATACCTTATACTTGAAAAAACCCACGAATTTGAAGTGAAATCTCCTTGAAATCCCAACCCTAGCTTGACTTGACCTTGAGCTCCAATGGAGTTTCTAGAGAGAACCTTTTTAAGAGGGAAGGGTTTTGATTTTGGGAAAAGTGAAGAATGAATTCTAAAATACCATTTAAACGTTTTAATACTCTTAAAATACCTAAAAATACTTAAAACAAACGTCCATACACTTAACCAAGCAAAGGGGGATTTTACCAAACCACCCTTCACTTGGCCGTGTAAAAAAAAAAAGATTGCAGGTGCCCATTCACGGTTCCAATCCACGGATCGTGGATTGGGTCAAAGACTAACCATTTTCAGGCCTGATCCACGCCCAAGACCTAGGGGGCATAGGTCAATTGACGGGGCGTGGTTTGGGGGCGTAGATCAAGCTGTTTTGACAGCTTTTTAGCCAAAGTTGGGGTCCTCCTCAAGGGCCCCTTGGGTAGTCGTACCCAGACGTTTAACACCTAAACACATTTTTCTAAGTGTAGGAGTCACTTCTACAAGTTTAAGCTCTCAAACGACACACCAAACTTCCACGACAAGACGCTAGCACACACTAGCTCAAATGACTAGTTTCCGGATGTCATGGTCATCCCTTGACGTTTGACCTCAAAACTCTATAAACTAAACTTTAAAAGCCAAAACTCATCATTTTAACAAGTTACTAACTTCCAACACACATGTGAAGCTCTAGTTCATCCTATTCCATTTTAGGGTTGTTACAATAATAATAGGTAAAGTGTTCCCCTCACCCAAAAATTAATACCTCATATGGTAGGGTAACTCCTTCAATTCCAGTGTAGGTGGTTGCTCAATGGATGGTATGAACCCTTGCCTCGCAAAGCATTTACAGTCTTTGTAAAGTCACTTCTAAGATCCTCATCAAAGTTCATTATAATGGCAGCTAATGTCTCAACTACCAACCTCTCCTCAATAAACACTTTCATGGCCTTTTCTTCTACTATGTCATTTACTGACACCACACTCATATCTTGTGGTTGTTTCATCGACTAGTAAATATTGAACTCCACATCTTCATCATTCAACCTGAACCTCAGCTCTCCACTCTTCATGTCAACAATTGCTCTACCTATGACCAAAAATGGCCTCCCTAAAATTATGGGAACCTCAAAATCCACCTCACAGTCCAAAATAAGAAAATCGATAGGAAAAATGAAACTTTCAACTTTCACCAATACATCACAGAGAATACCCATATGTCATTGAACTTACATGTCTACAATCAATAAATGCATGGAAGTTGGTTTGGGGGTTTCCAAACCCAACTACTTATAAGTGGTAAGCGGCACGAGGTTTGTACTTGCTCTCAAGTCACAAAATGTTTTAGGGAAATTGAAAGGCCCAATCATGCATGGGATAGTGAAAGCTCCAGGGTCCTCCTTCTTCTGCACAAGGGACCTTGTAGAAATAGCTCTACAATGGTGCAAATTACCTTCTGACTCATAATTCACCATCCTCTTCTTTGTAACCAAGTCCTTCATAAATTTTGTGTATCTTGGCAATGTTCCAAAGCCTCCCCTAAAGGAGTGTTTATAGAAAGTTGGCGAAGCAAGAATAAAACTTTGACGAATTTACTATATTCAACCTTCTTTTTCAACCTGTGTGGAAATGGTGGCGGTGTACTAGGTATTGTGTACATAGGTTGTGATGCTTCTCTAATTGGCTCATATGCACTTTTAGTCCCTTCCACGACTTCAGGACTAATCTCAACTTCTTTTGGTTCTACAACATCAACTGGTACTTTTTAACAAATCTCATTCTCAACCTATTTGTCCTTATCTGATGCAATATCAGCATTCTGCTTAATACTTGTAGGTACAGGTCCTAGAAGTTCTTTACCACTCCTAGTCGTTATCGATATGCAGTGACCATCCTTCTTTGGATTTTGAATGGTGTCGCTGGGAAGAGCGCCATTCTTTCTCTAATTCAGTGATGCGACAGCTGCCCATTCGCTGCTCTAAAGGCCTGATAGATGTAGAATGTGAGTCTACCAAGTGACTCATATTAGAGAAGTCACTTTTTAGATCTTTTAATTTTGAATTTATAGATTTAACCCTCTCAAGTACTCTTGCTAACATATCCTCCATCTTAGAGTTTCCAGGCCCATTACCAACTTTATCCCTATTTCTAGGAGGGATATAAACACCTCTTCGGTCATTCTTGAATCCATCCTTATTGTTCTAGTTACCTTGTTCTCGGTTTTTTCACCTATCAACATAACTATCTCTTTGAAAGTTACAACCTTGATTTCCTAAATTATTACCTTGATTTCCCGAGTCATAATTTCATCAACCCTTCTAATTATTTATTGTAACACCCCATATCCAAAAATAGACCAAACAGCAGATTTCCAAAAGTTATAGGTGCAACCCATGGTTGCCACTCACAGATTGTGGGTCATCAGGTGGTCCGTGGATGGCCACCTGCAATGCTCCCCAGAAACTCAGACAAAAACTATTCTAAGGCATGACCCACGGTCGGACAGGACGTATAGTTGATCAGTCCATGGATCGTCAATCCGTCCGTAGGTCAAGACCCTCAGGGCACCTCAGAACCTGGTATCTGAGGTCGATCGATTGTCAGACAGGATGGATCGTAGATCAGTCGACGGACCGTCGATCCGTCCGTAGGTCAAGACACTCAGGACCCCTCAAAACCTAATCTTTGAAGTCGATCGACGGACTGACAGGACGGATCGTGGATCAATCCATGGACCGTCGATCCGTCCGTAGGTGGCCTCTGCAGATTTTAAGTCAGGGGTCGTTCGGTCTTTTTCCCTATGCATTGGACACCTAAACTACGTTGTTTAACCCTTAAACTACGTGGTTTTGGTCAGTTTTAGCATAGTAAACTAATTCGAGCCTAACTTAATCAGTTAATCACCAAAAATTCATCAAACTTAGAGCAAAATAGAGGAGAAAGTCGAGCAGCCCTAGTTCAAGAACGCAGCGAGTTTTCATCAGTTCCACCCCCGAAATCGAAAGATATATCTGTGGAGTTTGTCACCAGGTATGTAGGATTTCACTAGTTGGTTCCTTTCGCCCATTAGGTCCCTAGAATTCAGTCAAATTCTTGATTCTCTTAATATTATCTAGACCTAGGGTTTCTAGAATTTCAACAGATTAGTATAAATTAGTTACTTTAATGTTCCTAATCATATTTTCATGATTTTAGTATGGTTTGGATAAATTCCTTCATAAATTCAGAACCCTAGCTATGTAGTTCTTCTAGTTCATGAATTACACATGCTAGGTCAGTTTATTCAGTTATACATGCTCCAGTTATGAATGTTTCATTATCAATACATTAATGTTGCATTTTCAGTTAGCATGTCAGTATTTTGAGCTATCCAGTATTACAGCATTTCAGTTATAAATTGCTAAATTACATAATCAATTGGGAGAAGCTTAATACCGAGTGGACTAGGGTCATTCACTCGTAAATCCCAGAACTACGTTCCCCGTAGGTTGTAAGTCCCCTCTGTGGGCATCATTTTAGTAATCACACCAGTCATGTTTCTATACCTCTGGCAGGGTATATTGGGTCCTCTCGATGAGGCGTATACATCGGACTACACATTTAGCTCATATGGTTTTATATCATTTATTAGTAGCTCCCACAGTACAGTCAGATTCTATTGCATTGACCATGTAATCAGTTACAGTCAAATTGAAGTCTCGGCATGTGTGAAACTTGGTCATTGCATTCAGTAGTTCATGATTCAGTGTTTTCAGTTTAGTATCATGTTTATCACTTATCATTGCTCAGGCATTATGCTTTGGTTCAGTTATGTTATTGTTCAACTTTACTCTATCTTGCATGCTCAGTACCTTTCAAGTACTAACGCATACTTTGCACTACATCTTCTCATGATGTAGGTTCAGGTTCTCAGCTTCCAGATCACGAATAGATCGGTTCTCGATCTTCAGTTCAGCAACATCAGTGGTGAGTCCTCATTCTTCGAAGACAAGTGATATAATTATCTTCCTTTGCATTTAGTCTTTAGTTTCAGTATTTTCTAGATCTAGCTGGGGCATGTCCCAACATTTCTAGTCAGTAGAGGCTTACTTCGGACATAGTTAGTTTCAGCTTTCGTATTTGAGTTTGACTTTTCATTTGTTGTTAAACTCTCAGTATTTATATATTCAGATTTAATATGGGTATTCCCCATCACTTCAGATTATTCATATGATTTAGCTATTCAGTTTATTTAAGTATGCTTATGATATGCCAGCAGGGTTAGCTTGGGGTTAGTTGTGATCCTAGCTCCCATGTCCGCGTCCTAGGGGTAGCTTCGTGGTGTGACAAACTTGGTATCAGAGCACTAGGTTTACGAGTCCTAGGATGTCTGAAAAGCTGCATTGAGTAGATTCATTTTCATGGGTGTGAAGTGCACCACATCTAATGAGAGGGAGGCTATGAAGTGCTTTAGCAAAACTTCATTTTCTTGTTACTTCTATCGTGCGCGAGGTATGGTCCAACTTCTCATTCTAATCCTTCGTTGTGCGTTTTAGATCATGCCTCCTCGTATAGTTTACGTAAGGAATGTGAATGCCAGGAATGCAAACACAGCTCCTTCAGTCCCAGATCATGAAGTTTCGAATGCTGAATTTCGGAACGCTATCCAACTATTGGCTCAAAGTGTGACCAACCAGAATAATCAGTAGGTTCCAGTTTCGACAATTACTAATGTTGGGTCAGCTGCAGCTAGAGTTCGAGATTTTGTTAGGATGAATTTGCATGAGTTCTTAGGATTGCAGATTGGTGAGGATCCCCAAAACTTCATTGATGAGGTCAAGAAGATCTTTGAAGTGATGCAGGTAACTTGCAATGATCGGGTTTATTTGTCATCTTACCAGCTTAAGAATGTGGCTCATATCTAGTATACTCAGTGGAAAGAGAACAGGGGTACAGATGCAGCTCCTATCACTTGGAAATGCTTTAGTGAGACCTTTTTGGACAGGTTCTTCCCTAGAGAGTTGAGGGAGGCAAAAGCTCAAGAGTTCATGAACTTGAGGCAAAGTAACATGACAATCCAAGAGTATGGACTCAAGTTCACCCAACTCTCCAGGTATGCTCCTCACATGGTTGTTAATTACACGGCTCAAATAAACAATTTTATGTATGGAGTGTCAGACTTAGTGAAAATAGAGTGTAGGAATACTATGTGGCTGAAAAATATGAACATCTATAGGCTCATGACTCATGCTCAGCAGGTTGAGGGAGATAAGCTTAGGGAACATGCTAAGGAGAATAAGAAGGCTAGAACAAGCAACTATGATTATTCTAAACAGAAATCGGGTGGTGGAAATCGCTCACAGTTTCAGCAGAAGTCTTCAGCTCTAGCACCTTCATCAGCTAGTGTTCCATCCTCCAAGTTTTGAAATTATCAGAAAGGTAGGGCAACAGTCTCTAAGTCTCAAGATAGCATTTCAGGCACCAGAACCTACCCAACTTGTCCTAAGTGTGGTAAGAACCATTCGGGCGGGTATCATGCAGGAAAGGAAGGATGCTTTGGGTGCGGTCAGTCTGGTCATAGGTTGAGAGATTGTCCTTCTGCTAAACAGGGTTAAGGAGGCAATAATAGTAGAGCTTAGTTTACAACTTCAGCAGCACTAGCAGGTCACCCGACTTAACAGGGTAACTCATCTTATACATGTGGCAGACAGCGCCAAAATAGGTTGTATGATTTTCAGGCTCGCCACGATCAGGAAGATTCTCCTGATGTGGTCACTGGTACATTACGAGACTTTAATCTAGATGTTTATAATTTGTTAGATCCAGGGGCTACTCTTTCCTTTGTAACTCCTTATATAGTAGTCAAATTCGATATTAGTCCAGAAACTCTCTCAGAGCCCTTCTCAGTCTCTACTCCAGTCGGTGACCCAGTTATATCTAAACGGGTATACAAAAATTGCCATGTCACAGTCTCCCATAAAGTCACCTCAGCAGATCTTGTAGAGTTAGAAATGGTAGACTTTGATGTCATTCTAGGCATGGATTGGTTACATTCCTGTTATGCCTCAGTCGATTGTAGGACTAGGATTGTTCATTTTCAGTTTCCAGACGAACCAATCTTAGAATGGAAGGGTAGTAGCTTAGTGCCTATGGGTCGATTCATTTCTTACCTTAAGGCCAGAAAAATGAACTCTAAGGGTTTTCTTTATCATCTAGTTTGGGTTAAGGATTCAAGCTCTGAAACCCCAACTATTGAGTTAGTTCCAATAGTCAATGAGTTCCCAAAAGTGTTTCCAGAAGATCTTCCCGGAGTTCCTCCAAAAAGGGAAATTGACTTTGGAATTGATCTCCTTCTAGATACCCAACCTATTTCTATTCCTCCTTACAGATTGGCTCCAGCTGAGCTTAAGGAATTGAAAGAGCAGTTGAAAGACCTTCTAGATAAGGGTTTCATCAGACCTAGTATTTCCCCATGGGGTACACCAGTGTTGTTCGTGAAGAATAAAGATGGTTCTCTCAGGATGTGCATTGATTATAGACATTTGAACAAGGTCACAATCAAGAATAAGTACCCTATCCCCAGGATTGATGACTTGTTTGACCAACTTCAGGGTGCTAGTCATTTCTTAAAGATAGACCTCAGATCCGGTAATCATCAGCTCAGAGTTAGAGACAGTGACATCCTAAAAACAGCCTTCATAACTCGGTATGGTCATTATGAATTTGTAGTTATGCCATTTGGACTAACCAATGCTCCTACAACTTTCATGGATTTGATGAACATAGTGTTCCAGAAATATTTGGACTTGTTCTTTATCGTCTTTATTGATGATATCCTCATTTAATCTAGGAATGAGGAAGAACATGCGAATCATTTGAGGGTTGTCCTGCAAACTCTCAAAGATCACCAGTTATTCACTAAGTTTAGCAAGTGCGAGTTTTGGTTGCAATCAGTTACTTTCCTTGGGCATATTATGTCTAGCGAAGGGATTCGAGTGGATTCTGAGAAAATAGAAGCAGCGAAACAATGGCCCAGACCTACCTCTCCTATGGATATCAGAAGTTTCTTGTGTTTGGATGGTTATTATAGAAGGTCCATGGAAGGATTTTCATCCATAGCCTCTCCATTGACTAAGTTAACTCAGAAAAAGGTTAAGTTTCAGTGGTCAGATGACTGTGAGAAAAGGTTCGCAGAATTGAAAACTAGGTTGACTACAGCTCCTATTTTGACTCTACTAGAGGGTTCAGACAGTTATGTAATCTATTGTGATACATCCAGAGTCGACCTAGGTTGTGTGTTGATGCAGCGAGGTAAGGTTATAGCTTATGCCTCCAGACAGATTAAGGTGCATGAGAAGAACTATCCAACTCATGACCTCGAGCTTGCAGCAGTGGTGTTTGCACTTTAGATTTGGAGACACTACTTGTATGGTGTTCATGTAGATGTGTTCGTAGACCGTAAGAGCCTTCAGTATGTGTTCACCCAAAAAGAGTTGAATCTTCGCCAGAGGAGATGTCTTGAATTCCTCAAAGATTATGATATGAGTGTGCATTACCATCTAGGTAAGGCCAGTGTAGTAGCAGATGCTCTTAGAAGACTATTTATGGGTAGTGTAGCACATGTTGAGGAAGAAAGAAAAGAACTAGCGAAGGAGGTTCACAGGCTTGCTCGCTTGGGAGTTTGCCTTATAACCATATCATATGGTGGTGTAATAGTTCAGAAAGGGTCAGAATCTTCATTGGTAGTGGAGGTTAAGGAAAAGCAAGACAGTGATCCGATATTACTTCAACTAAAGGGTGCAGTCCATCAGCAGAGAGTTGAGGTTTTCTCTCAAGAGGGAGAGGAGTCATTCGCTATCAGGGTCGATTATGTGTTCCTAAGGTAGGTGAGTTGAGGCACCAGATTCTTGCATCAGCCCATAATTCCGGATATTCTATTCATCCAGGCATCACTAAACTATACCGTGAACTGCGGGAAGTCTTTTGGTGGAATGGCATGAAGAGCGATATAGCAGATTTTGTGGCTAAGTGCCCAAATTTCCAGCACGTGAAAGTAGAACATCAGAAACCATGAGGTATGACTCAAGAGATCAATATTCCTACTTGGAAGTGGGAAGTGATCAACATGGACTTCATTATAGGATTACCTCGTACTCGCAGACAGCATGACTCCATTTGGGTGATAGTTGATAGAGTCACTAAATCGATGCACTTTTTGGCTATTAAGACTACAGACTCGATGGAGGACTACGCCAAGCTTTACATTAATAAGATAGTCAGGTTGCATAGGGTACCTTTGTCTATCATCTCAGACAGAGGTCCTCGGTTTACCTTTCATTTCTAGAAGTCATTTCAGAAAGGTCTTGGTACTTAGGTTAATCTTAGCACAGCATTTCATCCGCAGACGGATGGTCAGGCAGAGCGTACCATTCAGACCTTAGAGGACATGTTGAAAGCTTGTGTGATCGACTTCAAGGGTAGTTGGGATGTTCACCTTCCTCTTATAGAGTTTCCTACAATAATAGCTACCATTCCAACATTCAGATGGCCCCTTATGAGGCATTGTATGGGCGTAGATATAGATCTCCAGTTAGTTGGTTTGAAGTAGGTGAAGTGGCCTTGATAGGGCCAGATTCAGTTCATGATGCTATTGAGAAATTGCAACAAATTAGAGATAGACTAAAGACAGCCCAGAGTCGCCAAAAGTCCTATGTAGATGTAAGGAGAAGGGAATTAGAGTTCCAAGTTGATGATTGGGTTTTTCTGAAAGTGTTACCTATGAAGGGGGTGATGAGATTTGGAAAGTAAGGAAAGCTCAATACTAGATATGTAGGCCCTTACAAGATCTTGAAAAAAGTTGGTAAAGTGGCTTATGAGTTAGAGTGGCCAGCAAAACTAGCGGTAGTGCATCCGATTTTCACATTCTGTTGTTGAAGAAGTGTGTGGGTGATCCAGCATATATAGTACCTTTAGAAAGTGTGGATGTGAAGGATAGTATCACTTATGAGGATGTTCCAGTTGAGATTTTTGATCGTCAGGTTAGAAGGTTGAGAAACAAAGAAGTCGCTTTAGTTAAGGTTTTGTGGAGGAGTCAGTCTGTAGAGGGAGCTACTTGGGAAGCAGAAGCAGCCATGAAGGCCAAGTATCCTCATCTCTTTCCTTCCGATTCCAATCCAACTTGAGGTAATAGTTCCTCTTCAGTTTTCAGTCATGCGCAATTCAGACTTAGTATCATGTTCCTTCAATTTGTACTTGCATTTTTAGCGTATTTGCATGTTCTTGGAACTTAGTTCAGTCAGAAATCAGTTTCTAGTAATTAGAGGTAGGGTTTGCAGCTCTTTCCCTCCCTATCCAACTAGTTTAGACTTCATTCAAGGAGGATGTTCCCAAGGGGGATATAATGTAACACCCCGTATCGAAAAACAGACCAAACCAACAAATTTCCAGAAGTTGCAGGTACAACCCATGGTTGCCACCCACGGACCGTAGGGTGACCCACGGCCCGTTCTGGTGGTCCGTGGTTGGCCAACTGCAATCCTCCCCAGAAACTTAGACAAAAACTATTCTAAGGCATGACCTACGGTCGGACATGACGGATCGTGGATCAGTCCACGGATCAGCGATCTGTCCATAGGTCAAGACCCTTAGGACCCCTTAGAACCTAGTCTCTGAAGTCGATCGACAATCGGATATGACAGATCGTGGATCAATCGACGGACCGTCGATCCGTCGGTAGGTCAAGACCCTCAGGACCACTCAAAACCTGGTCTCTGAAGTCGATCAACGGACTGATAGGATGGATCGTAGATTAGTCCACGCACCGTTGATCCGTATGTAGGTGGCTTTAGCATATTTTAAGTCAGGGGTCATTTGGTCTTTTCCCCTATGTGTTGGACACCTAAACTATGTTGTTTAACCCCTAAACTATGTGGTTTTGGTCAGTTTTAGCCTAGTAAACTAATTAGAACCTAACCTAATCAATTATTCAACAAAAATTCATCAAACTTAGAGCAAAATATAGGAGAAAGTTGAGCACCCCTAGTTCAAGAACGCAGCAAGATTTCATCAACTCTATACCCAAAATCGATAGATTTCTTTGTGGAATTTGTCACCAGGTATGTGGCATTTCACTAGTGGGTTCCTTTCGCCCATTAGGTCCCTAGAATTCAGTCAGATTCTTGATTTCCTTAATATTATCTAGACCTAGGGTTTCGAGAATTTAAGCAGATTAGTATAAATTAGTTACTTTAATGTCAGATTTTCATGATTTGAGTATGGTTTGGCATAAATTCCTTCATAAATTCAGAACCCTAGCTATGTAGTTCCTTTAGTTCCTGAATTGCATATGCTAGGTCAGTTTATTCAGTTATACATGCTCCAGTTATGTATGTTTCATTATCAATACATTAATGTTGCATTTTCAGTTAGCATGTCAGTATTTTGAGATATCCAGTATTATAGCATTTCAGTTATAAATTTCTAAATTACATAATCAATTAAGAGAAGCTTAATACCGAGTGGACTAGGGTCATTCACCTGCAAGTCCCAGAACTACATGCCCCGTAGGTTGTAGTTTTAGTGATCACGCCAGTCATGCCTCTATACCTCTGGCAGGGTATATTGGGTCCTCTCGATGGGGCGTATACATCGGACTACACATTCAGCTCATGTGGTTTTATGTCGATTATTAGTATCTCCCACAGTACAGTCATATTCTATTGCATTGACCATGTTATCAATTACAGTCATATTTCAGTCTCAGCCTGTTATAATATTGGTCATTGCATTCAAGAGTTCATGATTCAATGTTTTCAGTTTAGTATCATGCTTATCTCTTATCATTGCTTAGACATTATGCTTTGGTTCAGTTATGTTATTGTTCTACTTTACTTTATCATGCATGCTCAGTACCTTTCAAGTACTAACGCATACTCTGCGCTATATCTTCTTGTGATGTAGTTTCAGGTTCTCAGCTTCCAGATCACGCATAGATCGGTTCCCTATCTTAAGTTCAGTAGCATTAGTGGTGAGTCCTCATTCTTCGAGGATGAGTGACATAATTATCTTCCTTTGCTTTTTGTCTTTAGTTTCAGTATTTGCTAGATCTAGTTGGGGCATGTCCCAGCATTTCTAGTCAGTAGAGGCTTACTTCAAACATAGTTAGTTTCAGCTTTAGTATTTCAGTATGACTTTTCACTTGTTGTTAAACTCTCAGTATTTATATATTCAGATTTAGTATGGGTATTCCCCATCACTTCAGATTATTCGTATGATTTAGCTTCTATACAATATTTATTTATTCAGCTTATTTAAGTATGCTTATTATATGCCAGCAGGGTTAGCTTGGGGTCACTTGTGATCCTAGGTCCCATATCTACGTCCTGGGGGTAGCTTCGAGGCGTGACATTTATATACTTAGCTTTCTCTTCAAAATCAAGCTCATACTAGTAGATGTTTGGTCAGCAGATCCATCTGTATTTTCAAGTGAGCCATGTCCTTATCACGTTCTGCTTCTCTCTATCACAACTCTACTGACAACTAAAATGTAAACCCAAGTTCACTAATATCTGAGTCTCTAGTGTTCCGTGCTCTGTTATTCTTTGATACTTCATCCAGAATAGTTGCAATCTCTGGGAAAGGATTTCTCATGAAAGACCCTCCACAAATTGTGTCAACCACATGCTTGGTCACAAAGTTCAATGATTAATAGAATACCTGCTTCAGCTGTCTGTCTGTAAGATAACGGTTTGGGCACTACTTAAGTTTCTGGCTATACCACCACCATATGTCATGTAGTGCATTACCTTGTAACTGCTTTTGAGCACCTATCTCATCCTTCAACTACAACTCCCTTAATTTTGGGAAATATCTTTCTAGGAAAGTCTCTTTCAACTCTAACCAATTGGTGATCGAGTAATGAAGTAACTCTTTTAGCCAATTTATTGCTTATCTAGTTAGGGACAACGAAAATAACCCCAATTGCATTGTTGTTTGGCTCACCCCACGAATTTTAGTTGACTTACAGGTTCTACAAATTTCATCAAATTTAGATTAGCATCCTCACCAGTTGTACCTCTGAATAACCCTTTCAGGTTCAATAACAAAATTATAGTGTTGGTGATGGTGAACTTCACTCTCGAAGGCAATGGTGGGACCACTATAGCTCCAGTTTCTCCAGCTCCATCCATATCTGGGTTATCCTCATCAACAACTAAGTTCACATGTTGTTGTCCTCGACCTCTTGGGGCTAACGGTTGTTGAGGTGGGGCCAACTCTTCTATTTCATCCTCAACTTTCTCCCCATTTGGATTGTTTTAGTTGTTATTGACACCTCTTTCTTGGGCCTCAACACCCAGTCTCTGTGTTTCACGCTCTTGGGAATTCATTCTTCTTCGAATAGATTGTGCAAACTTAGGATCATAAGGAGTCAAAGGTTCTCCCTTACTTTGGGTACTTGACATGCACTACCTATACTACCTACGTAAGACACAAATAGGGAACAAAAAGTAATATTAGGAAATACCACTACAAACTAAAATAATTTCTAGTAGAATATTCCTAAATTGAATTCCCGATAATGGCACCAAAATTTGATACATCCAAACTTACACTTCACTTAAGAAGTATAAACGGTCGAAGTCATATACAAAACTCAACAAGAGTTGAGGTCTATCCCATAGAGAATACAGAAGAAATAAGCAAATATTGGGTTTGTTTTAGATTTCAAGTAACTAGGTGTAATCATAGTTCAGTAATAAAAGTTACAAAAGACAAACTTAAAGTTTTGGTTAGATGGAAAGGAACAAGGTTATGTT
The DNA here is from genome assembly GCA_036250505.1 of Solanum acaule. NCBI lineage: Eukaryota > Viridiplantae > Streptophyta > Magnoliopsida > Solanales > Solanaceae > Solanum > Solanum acaule. The sequence goes on along the minus strand of JAJOOR010025052.1, from coordinate 13,964 downwards.
CCCTATGACACAGTAATTCAACTCAGATTTTATATATGTAATGGTCATTGGATGCTAAGCATGCATTATTAGCAAGTTAAGAATACCTAAACGCTTTTCAGCCCTATTAGATGAATATCACTCATCTTCTCTTGGTCTTAGATTGTGTACATTATTAACCCATGCTTTCTCCTTTCGAAAACCATCCCCGCTCGGGCTCAAATCATAAAAATGAGTTTATAGAATATGAACTTCATTCGTTTCTAGATTTTCCTTAACATACCCTTCTCTCTCGATCAAGTGATGAATACATGAAGGTTCTAACGCTTGCACTTGTTAGAAGACAATCAAAATTAAAATATAAATGAAACATGCATTAGTCGACAATCACCCGTAATCAATCCTACAATTGCTACATAGTTATGGTTCCCACAACCCTAGTTGTGTTGGTTATCTGCTCATAATCGTAACAAATTATTAGTAAAACATTGAGAAGAATCGTGACTGAGATGCTTATAAAAATCAAATCCACAAAGTTTTGATTAAGAAGTGAAACGTAAGATCAAAGCAATGATCAATTAACCAAAAAATAAGCGAAAGCAAGGAAGTTGTCGTTTAAAAGTGATAAAAACTTGTCTCAAGATGAGTACTAAATAATAAAACCCTAAGTAACTATTTATAGTCTCAAAGATGAATCCTAGTCGAAGTAGGAAAATGCTTGAAAGTCGACTTCCTTCACGGGAAGGTAGACGGCACATGAATATCTTCATGGTCTGTTACTCCCTCCGTGATATTCTTGGAAAAAATTGTTTAGCTTGATCTCATCTTCTCACGAGCCTCTTTACAAACCGTATAGAACACCATGGATCGTCCAACGTCTCGTTCAACTATCCTTCAGATTGGACTTTGACTTGATTTTATTTGAAAATTCACGGTCCCCTAGCCTTATCGTATGGGTCACCATGGACCATACAGGGTCTCGTGGACCTCTCTCTTTCACATAGTATATTTCACGACTAGGTTGAAGGATCATGTAAATCTTGAAGGGTTGTAAGCTCTTGTAGTCTTGCAATAGGATTTTTCTCTCATGGTTCACGGCCAGGTTGATGGACCGTATAGAGGTATACGGCTCATGCACGCTCCCGTCTTCAGCCACTCAGTTTCCGGTTCCTGGCTTTTTTCTTCAACTAATCTCAAACCTCTTTTCCTGCACTATACACCAAAAAGCATCATATCGACAAAAACATGTTTGGTTACTTGCAATAATCCTTTGTTTTGGGCGTCGAATGTACCATAAATTCATGGCACATCAATACTATATGCATTTTTTGAAATCTTGTTGTATATCTCTCGATTGGTACACTATTCTTGGATCAAGAATCTTTTGTTGTATGATATTACTTACAAAAAGTGTAGTGGCATGACTATCTGCGCAAAATCTTTCTTGTTTGAGGTAGGTGTGCACATCTTTAAACTCTGTTACTTGAAACAAATATGATCTTTTTATGCTCCATGCTCTAAGAGTCCAATAACATGTGTAGTTTATACAAATAACAACATATCTACATAAGATGGATGTTATATGAAATCACTTCTAGAAAAATACTTATACTTTGATGGTATCAAGTAGGAATTTAATTAGTTTTCACTGAATCAATGCATTATCATCATTGATACCATTAGAGTATAAAGAAAAACTCTGATAATATCAATAGGGGTGTGTAAAAACTGAACTGACCGATAAGCTAAACCGAAAAAAAAAATTGGTTTATTATTAGTGGGTTATTAGGTTAACGGGTTTTATAAAAAATATTATTAGGTTATCTATTTAGTTTTGATTTTTAATAATGCAATAATCTATTAAAACTAAAGTAATTTACTACTTTAGCCCTACATAAATATTAAATATTAATCTCAGTACCTTACAAGTTACTGTCTTTTCCTTTCATCTTCTGTTACTTCATAGTTACTTTGAGTTCAATACATCACATTATACAAAGCTTCAAAACCTAAAGTAATAATCCTATTCCTTTTAATTTCTCTTTGCGTTGCACATGTATAATTCTTTTCATGTTAGTTATTGTTATTTCTATTTTATGAGCATTTTGTAAAGTTACATTATTGTCTTGTCACATCAAATTACTAGAGAAGTCATATATTTATTTTATAGGCATTTTCTTGTTGGTTAAACCATAAGCTAAATCGTTAAGAACAAAAATTGATAGATCAAAAAATGATTAAAAAATTATCATATTGGTTTGGTTTGGTTTAACATATTTATAAATCAAAAATCGATAAACAGAATCGATAATATATAAAATCGAACAAAATCGACCAATGCATACCCCAAAATATCAAGTAGTAATTGAACATTTTTTTAGTCGAACGTTGCATGTTGGTGCTTCATGCCACCATAGTATATATATAGACTCCAATGGTATCAAGGAGTAATAGGGTAGTGTTTTCACTAAAGCACTAGTTTTCCCTCTTTGATACCATCAGAGTATGTATATATTTTGATGGTATCAAGCCGTAATTTAGTTAGTTTTTTACAAGATTAATCACTAAATCTTCCTCCTTGATACCATCAGAGTATTGATGAGTCTGAGATTTCGACTCATTTAGGGTTGTGTTTTGGTAGTATAAGTGTCCTCAAATGCCTAATTTATGCTATAAACTGATGTTAAAGCATATATTTTTAGGCATGAGAGGTATGGAGCAAGGCAAGGACACTACCACGCAAAAAGGAGCAAAACAAGCTGAAGAATTAAAGAAAAGTGATCCTGGTGATCGCCAAGACCACTCAGCGAACTGCCAAGTGGCTCATCTAGCTGGCCTAAAGTTCCAGCATGCCAACCCTGGGGAAGAAACCAATTTGGCGATAGAAATGGCCAATCGGCGAATCGCCAATCCACTCTGCGACAACAAGTTGGATTACCCAAAGTTATAGAACCTAGAAGGCTGATGACCAATGCAAAATGGCGATAGAAGGGAGCAAAGGGCAGATCGCCGAATGACTCGGCGAGGCCCGACTTACTCCGCCAACTGGACTTTCAGACTAAATTTTAGGCAACAATAAATTGGACTTTTAAATGAGTTCTCATGAGTTATCACCCAGTATTTGCAGCTCCCATTCTAGAGTTCGAGTTTTCTCTTAGTTTTTTAGTTCTTACTGTAGACTTTAAGGATTTCTAAGCTAAATTGTGAGGATTTGCAAGTGGGTTTCTGAATTTCTTCAATTTGAACCATTGTAAAGACTTGAGAACCTTTACCCAGATCATGGCGAATATATTTGGTAATTGTTTCTCTATTTTTATGATGTATGGCTAAAACCCCAATTCTTGGGGTGTGATTATGGGCTTAATTAGCTTATGGGTATTGTTAATTACTGATTTAAATGCTTAATTGAAGTGGGTTTTAATTGATAGATGTGTTTTGAACTAAGAATTATAGTTGCTTATCCAATTCGAACTTAGCATTCTGAGCTTACTTGAAAAAAAGTTTTAGAATCAAAGCTTTCAATTGATGATTGTAGTTATTGGGATGATATGGGTTTAGCTCGAAAGAGTAAATCCTAATCTCGATTCTACCTATCTAGCTCGAAAGAGTAGATGAATTAAGGTGTGGGTTGTTCTTATTTGCTAAGCTTGTTGATGTTCGAAAGAAATCACCTGAAACACGATAATTGTTCAAGAGAAAACTATTTTGCCTATAGCCTAGCCTATCCACTGATATTAGCTATTAATTAGTAGTTTAAATTACCCATATAGTGAAATTTGCCTATAATCGATCACATTCCAAGAATTCCTCTCTATTTTGTTATTTCCTCCATTTTTTCTTGAGTTGTAGCTGATACTTGACAATCCAAACCTCCCATCTGACATTCGTTGTCACCCCTGTCGATTTATTTGTATGTTTTTGATAATTTCTATTCTTATAACTGATTAGACCACATTTGCACTTCATAATTGAACTTGAACACGTACCGCTCCCTGTGGGTTCGACCCCAACCTTTCGTTGGGTTTTATACTGACTAACGATCGTTTACACCTAGAACTAGTTGAGGTGTACTGGAGACATTAAATCAAGTATATATAAAATTTGATCATATCAAGCAGTAATTAGACAGTCCTTTCACTGAAGCACTATATGTTCCTCCTTGATGCCATCATAGTATATATATACTTTAATGGTATCAAGGAGTAACTAAGTAGTGCTTTCACTGAAGCACTGTTTCTCCCTCTTTGATACCATCAGAATATATATATACTTTGATGGTATAAAGCATAAATATAATTAGTTTTCACTAAATCATTGTTTTTTCCTATGAGTATATATATATACTCGAATGGTATCAAAGAGGAAGAGTGTAACACCTCAGACATTAAAAATGTTAAAGTAGGTTAACGGGCAGGTCCACAGGCCTAAACATACCATGGACCCTTCACGGAAGTATAAACAGCTTGTGAAAGGGACCACGGCCCATTAGGGAAGTGGCCTGACCGTTTAGTGCTGCCAGGATTTTGGGGTCACCTAGATGGTTCCCTATACGACAATGGTGCCTTATACAGATCATCCAGCTATCCATATAGGTCACCCGTCATCTTTTAAGCTAGGGTCATTTTGGTCTTTCTCCTATGTGTTTAATACCTAAGCTATATCGTTTTAAACCCCATCCTAAGCCCTATATAAGTGATTTAAGTCCTAAAACTACCTATCCTAAATCATTCTCCTAAATCATAAATTTTCCTCCAAGTTTATCCCTAAAAGTTCTCTCTAAAGCTAAGGGAGAAAAAGTTAGGGTTTCACTTCAAGATCTTCAATTCACCATAGCTATTGGGCCTTGATCACCAAGGTATGTTAATATTCACCTATGAAGTCCTTTCCTCCATAGGGTTCCCAAGATCTTCCAATTTGCAAGTTCAATTCTCAATTCAAAGTTAGGGTTTTATTCAATCTTTATGGGTTTTTTCAATTATGATTCAATTGATTGTTTTCTATCTTCTTATGCATGAATTGAAAGTATTTACATGATTTTTAGTTGAATTCATATGAACCCATGCTTGATCCATGATTTTTGACTATGAACACATGGTGAAGCTTATGAACTATGATTCATGGAAATTATGCATGTTTTATGAAAGTGTTTTAAATATGTCAAGCTTCCATCGACCATGATGATGACTTGTGTTTTCTAACCCTTTTATCTTATGATTTAGCTTGCTCATTGCATGTCATGAAAAGTCCTTTTTAGCATGATTTCATAACATTTATGCATTGTTATCATACTTAGTATATTCCATGTACTAATGATACTTGTGCCTATATTATTTCATAATGTAAGGTCCGAAGCTCCTACCTCGCATACTTATGGCTAGTTGATCTCTCTCTCTCAAATTGGAAGATTGGTGAGTCCTCATGTTCCAAGGACCAGGACACTTTTATAGCTTTCCTTTATTTTCAGTTTTCAGACATTTGTATATGGTGTATGGATTACGTCCCAAGCACTTCCTCTTAATGTAATAGATGGCTTGTTGAGACTATGTTAGACTTCTGTTTTGTCAAACTCTTTTAAGATATAAGATTGTTTCTTTAAGAATTTTATTTCTATTATCCTGTATGATGTATGCTAAGTGGCTAGTGTAGGGTCTTTCGGGGTTCTATATGCCATGTAACACCTAGGATATACTTTGGGTCATGACAAAGAGGTAGTAATTTTTGAGCTGTTGCGCCCAAATGCACATGCAAGTGTACGTGGTCGCTCAAGTAATACAGTGACTCTATCGTGCCGAATTGTCGAACCCAAAGGACTTCAAATTGACGAACACTAACTTTATTGTAACTAAAATAAATTTACTTGTGTGACAGAAAGTTTCTGGAGTTTGTTTATACTATCAATATTAGAACAATTACAGTTATTAACTATTAAACAATTAAGTCAGTTGCAAACAGGGATTTCACAATTTGGGAGAAATTCCAAGGTTATAGCATGCACCGATTACAAGCATAATAAAGATTATTCCAGCATTTGACAGGTTATCCTCATTATTGATTTACAAGGTTGAATTTACGATCATGGTTTCCCGACCTCTAATCGCCTACCACCATCGACAGCCTAACTACATTGTTGAGCGGGGATAGACATGAACCAATCGTGGAGCATTATGCTATCGTCTTGTATATTAGCCAAACGAGGCATATAGGTATATTTCTATCCTATAGGCGAAACACTCTAAGTTTTTATCCTAGAATGAACACGTTCCTCACATTCCTTGGTCTATCCCTCCATTCGTCTTCCGAGTTCAAGAGTGGACAAAGAGTTTATTTTAATATTGATCATGCATCAAAATAGTAAAAACTAGAATGTAACCATAAATCATAAGAAAACCCGTCTCATGCTAGAGATAAACAATATTACGCCATTAATCGTAGCTACAACCCTAGAATAAGGGAATTTAGCTACTCATAGTATGAATCATCATAAAATAATATTCAAAGATCATTAAAGCATTTACCAAAATGAAAGAGTAGAAGAAAAGCCCTAGAGTCTGTCAGCAAAATCGCCCAAGTCGTGTTCTCCTAGTTTTTCAAAAACTAAATAATGATAAAATAATACAACTGGACTATTTATAGGGTGAAATAAAACACGTGATAAAATTCTAGATTCTAGGTCCACAACGCAGACCTGTTCCCTCGCTTCAGATTTTGAGAAGTTCATTCCTCCTCCACGACGCGCATCTATGGCACACTCCACTGTTTTGTGAAATTCGTTTGCCACAATCTGGCTTCCAGCTCCGTGACGCCGAGATGCTCCCATCCAGTGCATTTTCCAGCCTCTTGGCCATTTCTCCTTAGCAACTTCAACTTCTATTTTTCATTTCTTAGATGACGTCCTTTTTCACTCCTTTTTCTTGTTTTTCATCCTACAAACACCTAATCATATTGGTTAGAGGAAACACAATCAATTGACTCCAAAATTGCAATTCAAACTAGGAATTGGCTCTCTAACTTGGCTAAATATATGGGATAAATTGGTTATTAGGCGCATAAATATGCCTAATATCACCACCCCACACTTAAAGCTTTGTTCATCCTCGAAAAACTCCACACTTTCATGCATACGACTACTCTACTGCACTTCCAACTAAGGGTATTCAAGCTTCGGCCACAACAACCACATGAGCTTCACAACAAGCATGACAAGACTATGCATTCACTAGGATGACTCATGCAAAACCTTCTAGCCTCAATAATTAACTCTACAACACAGCAAACTCATGAACCTTCCTTGGTCACATAGTTACATAAGTTACTAGTCCCTCATTGAACATGTGCCCTCACCACAAGAGACGCCCTGATTACTCACACATATAGAAATTCAAACAATAATGGGTTTAAGAATCAAATTCCACTCACTCTCCTAAAATAAGTCACATGCTACCAATAATGAACCATAGGATTTCCCTTAGTGTACTACGCTACTACTTTCAAGAATGCGGAAGTTCAATATTAACTAGGTCTTTAAGGGTTGTAATGTAGGCTACGGGATGGGTAGGTACTATTTTTGGCTATGAACAGTGACTACATTCCCAAGAGCTTTAATACATGACAATATTCATTCTTGAACCTTCTTTCAACAACCTCATTTTTATTTTCCCCTTTACTTTAAGCTACTCAACACTTTGTTGTAGGGCATTCACAATTTATTCATCCTTTCCTTTCCTTTTTTCACTCCCCAAAAACGAGCCATACTTTTTCTTTTAAGTATCAGTGAATCATGCTCAGGGGCTTCACTTGCTCTTTCTTTTCCTTCACTATTGTCCGCTAAAAGCACTTAGAAGCTTTTGGATCAAATTTAAAGGCCATAGAAGGAATGGGAATAAGCTTCATATTAGGCTACCAAAGTACAAGTCAAAGGCTCGAATGGGTTAACTAGGGATATATATCATGGTGGGTACAAGAAGAAAACAAAACAAGGTTATCAAAGAAATGCCTATATCACTTCCTCAACTCCTTATCCTATCTTTCATTTTACAGACACACCGGGCAAGTTCTAAACATCAATTAGTAGCATGGAATGCAACAAACCTTACACACATGGCACATATTCAACTCAAAATTGAGTACTATGGACTCTTTCCCAAACAATAGCATGAATTAGTTTCAGCATACGTCATTTTTAAGTCACATAAAAAAGCCTAGATGTCTCAACACAAAGCCATTCCTTTATTTTCAAATTTCAGCCTAGTTTCAATGCAGTTGCGCAACCTTAGCAAGATGCCAACCCTACAGACCCAATGACAAAAATTGCCCTTAAGACGGTCGTCATCCATCTATCATATGGAAATGTGACTCAATCCTAGAAAGAAAAAAATCTTTTTGTTTTTTTGTACGATTCAATGGGACTATCCTTGGCCAAAGAACCGAAAACAACTTCTAAGAAACCCAAAACAAAATAAACAACTAAAATAGCAAAACAAATTTATTTACAGAGATATGTCACCCACCCCACATTCAAAAATGTAGTACTGTCCCCAGTGCGCTATATATATCAAAATGAAAACAAAGTAAGGTAGGTACTTCCCTGATTACTCGTCTATGACATCATCACCTCTAGTTCCTTCAATAGCCAAATGTTCAACCTCCTCCTCATGGTTTTTCTCTTGTCCTCATCAGTGGAACATCATCCCATACATGCTCCAGAAACTCAGGACCGAATCCTACCAACACTTGTGCGTGCTCATTGAGAGGGTACCTACTTTTGACTTCACTCAACTGCTCCGGAGTGGAAGCTCGGCACCTATTTTTGTGGTGCAAAATTTCAAACCCATACATGTGAGTCGTATTCATATCATACCTCTTGTTGCGCTCCGCTGTTGTAAAAGTGGGCCCATGAGCATTTTCAAGCCCCTTTGTTTTCGTGACATCTAGTGGTGTGGTGAACAGGGGCATTATGTAAGCCACACCTTCCTCTGGCACTCTTGTATGCCTGCACAAGCTAGTGACAAGACCCCAAAATGCATACCTTCTTCCTCTGTGCACTCGAGCTTTCCGCATGGCAGACTTCAACACCGCTCCCACATTTATGGGCATGTCCTTCATCAGCGTATAGACCAACCAAACATGGTCTATGGTCACCTCAGTGAAATGCGAGCCCGGGATCGGGCAGTTCATGACAATTTTAAGCCACACCCTGGCTTCCTAATTCATGTGGGCATATAGGTAGGGTTAACGGTAGCCTCGATGCCCATGCCTTATCCACTTAACGGTGGACTATACTTGACATAGAGTGTGTCGAATATGTTGATTCAGAGGGCTGATGTTTACCCTGACAATACATCTAAAGGAGCTTCTGCAGTGCCTAATAATTGATTTATAGCCAAGGGTGTGAGCGGAACCTCCACGCCACGCACTATTACGAAATGAGACCGAGCATCGGGTTTCCAATTGGCGTAGAATTCCCAAACTACACTCACATTGCCCTCTATATGATCTTGAAAGATGAATCCCATATCCAATTCTCGCAGGCGGTGCATGATTTGAGGGAAATGCCTTTCCAATTATGCGTCGTCAATTACCACATCCAAAAAGTATTTGGATTCAGTGTGTTTTATACCACTTTTTTCCCTCAGAGGTAACTGCCTTAGCACCGTAGTGTTGGGTTTGCCCTCTTGGGATTGAATATGCTAGAGGGGTGGTCATTCCAGTCCTCACCCTCTTACGGCTGTTAGACGCAACCGCTTTGCCCACTCTTTGTGTTTCAGACATAATATCATGCAATCAAACAGTTATAATTTCAGTCTTTTAGACACAATCACCAATACTTACCCCACACTCATTTTAAACACATATTTAAAAAAACAACAAGGTACTCAGACTTCCCATTGTCATGACAAGCATCTTATTTGCAAGCCCCAAAATAATTTAAGCATCCAACCCCTAATTTTTACTGTGATTCTACTCAGGAATTCAAACCAACAATGATGTACTTACTCAATGTTTCCCTTCACAACATGTTTGCTACTCAAGACTTCACAAAATCCCAATTTTTCACCCAATCACTGAATTCACCCCCCTTTGTAATTCCACAGCTCCGTGGTTGGTCATGCGCACCACCTCAAATGGTCCACTCCACTTTGACTTCACCTTACCTAGAAACAACCACAATCTAGAATTGAACAACAATACCTTTTGGCCAGGCTCAAAGATTCATGATTTGATATGTTTATCATGCCAACACTTTGTTTTCTCCTTATATAGCTTCGAATTCTCATAAGCGTGGAGTCTGAACTCCTCCAATTCGTGTAGTTGGACCAAGCGTTTCATCCCGGCTAACTGCGAGTCCAAATTCATCTTATTTACTTTCTAATACGCATGATGTTCTAACTCAGCTGGAAGGTGGCACGCTTTACCAAACACCAAGTGATAGGGAGAAGTCCCTATTGGCGTCTTATAATCTATCTTGTACACCCATAGTGCATCATCTAGCTGCATCGCCCAATCCTTTCTTTGAGCATTCACTATTTTCTATAGAATTTGCTTCACCTCACGGTTTGACACTTCCACCTGCCCACTGATTTGTGGGTGATAAGTTGTAGCCACCTTGTGACGGACCCCATACTTAGCCAAGATATTCCTCACCAATTAATTGATGAAATGCTTCCCTCCATCACTGATTATTGCTCTTGGATTCCCAAACCGCGTGAAGATGTGTTTCTTTAAGAACTTAAGCACCACTTTGGCATCGTTTGTAGGCATAACCATGACCTCCACCCACTTTGACACGTAATCTACAGCCACAAGGATATATTAATTACCATAGGATGGTGGGAAGGGTCCCATGAAATAAATCCCCTAGAAATCAAATATTTTGACCTCCAAGATATTGTGCAATGGCATTTCATGTCATCTGGAAATAGTTCCCATCATCTGGCATTGATCACAACTCTTCACATAACCTGCAACATCTTTGAACAAAGTAGGCTAGAAAAAACCTGATTGGAGCACTTTATGGGCAGTGCGCTCACCTCCATGATGACCAGCATACGCAGACGAATGGCAACTATACATCACTTGTCTTAGCTCAGACTCAGGTACACACCGCCTCATCATTTTGTCGGGTCCCTACTTGAATAGATAAGGTTCATCCCATATGTAGAAACGAGCATCATAAGTCAGCCTCTTCTTTTGCTGGGTAGTTGCACCGGTGGAAACACTCTTCTCACTAGGTAGTTGATAATATTCACATACCACGGTAATTCAGCTACCTCTAAAACCAATAATTGTTCATCAGGAAACTCTTCCCGAATTTGACTTTTCTCAACAACATGCGATGAACTCTTCAACCTAGACAAGTGATCTACAATTTGATTTTCAGAACCTTTTCGATCCTTGATCTTTATGTCGAACTCTTGCAACAACAGAATCCATCTAATCAGTCGCGGCTTTGCATCCTTCTTATTGAAAAGGTACATGATATGTCACAACCCAAGGCTAGCCCCTAGATGCGACACGGCATACTCGACCCCGAAGGGGTCTCATACAAGCCTCATAGCATTCTTGAACATAAGAACATAGGAAATTAGAGAAGAATTAAAAACTTTATTTACAATCGAAGACATTTTCATTAAAAAGCAAGCGGAAGACTTTCTATACCATGTCTCAAACCATCTAATACTTTGAGTACAACTTTGGGACATATCCCATACAAAAACTCTAAACATACTATGAAAGACATAAAGGGAACATAATGGATTTTGTCCTCGAAACTATGAAGACTCACCAAGTCTTCATCTCCAAGCTCCTTAGAAACCTATCCTTCAAGCATAGAACACCAATATCTCCAAACCCTACACTTTGGTAAGAGTGGAGAAATATGGGTTAGCATAGTTAAGTACTAAGTATGGAAGGCATGCAAAAATAATGCTTAAAACGGACATTTTCTTTGAAAGTCATGCTTGAACGCCATTTTGATAAAACTTCATGAACATAAGCATAAGAGGCATAATATTCAAACGTAACCAACATACAAGTCATTAAACCACATTAGAACATAATCAACAAATAAACCATTACCTTCACAATAAGCCTTCACCTCAAGTAACCCTCAAGCTATATCTTGTGCAATGTATGGATAGCGTCTCATACCACCATCCATACTAAAGTACCACCTTAAGGTCACCAAAAGTGAACTTATCATTCAACCTTTCCATCTTCATACAATAGTCATACATAAGAGACATAAACCTTTCATAAGTCACATCATCACATTAGGACCATCACCTAAGACAACCCTAAGTCATACTTGTGCAATGTGCAAGTAGCATCCCATACTACTACTTACACTAAGTACTCCTTTGAAGTCACCATAGGTAAGGCACATTCATACTCAATACATCATGACAAGGAAATAACTCATAATACAATCCAAGTATAGCATACATCATTACATTTAACCATATAAGAGTCAACATTCTTCATTAGCTTCATTTAGAACACCTTCATTCATTAGACATTAGATCACCATTCTCATTACTTCATCATAAGAGCACATTCATTCATGTCATCATAAGACATTAGAGAACTCACTATAGCCTCTCAAGGCCTACTCGTGCAATGCATGGATGGCATCCCATACTACCACCCACACTTCGTAGTACTCCTCAAGAAATCATAATGCACATCTCACATGATGGGAATAGGCATTAACCGACATAGACCATGTGAGCTAGACATGGAATCCGGTGTCACTACTAAAAAATAGTGAATACCAACCTAAAAATTTATGACCTCTAGAGGTCGGAATTTTTCCCGAAAAAAATGAATTACAATAAAAACCGACCTGTTGATGTCGGTATTAAACAAATAAATAAATAACAATATTTTATTTTTTCTCAATTAAATATAAAAAAATTGAGAAATATTTTAGGTTTTGTGTAAAATAAAAAACAAAAAAAATTATAATACCGACTTCTGAATGTCGGTAAAATTAAATTGTATGTAAAATTAAATTAATATAAAATACCGACCTCATGAGGTCGGTATTTTTATTTCATCTAATTACTATTAATTAAAGTGACATCCGGAGGTCGGTATTTTTATTTCATCTAATTACTTTTAATTAAAGCGACATCCGGAGGTCGGTTTGTTTAAAATTTTCCTATTAATCATAATTTTGCTAGCATAAAACTAATTTTTTATTTTACACCTATAATTAATTGTTTAAAAAAGTATAACAATTTTGTATACTTTTATAAATAAAAAGCTAGATCAATAATCCATATTTAGAGTATGAAATTACGTTAATATGAAAACCGACAACAAGTACTCGGTTTTTATGCAAAATAAAGCGGGAAAACAAAATTTCGACCTCAGGAGGTCAAAATTTTTCCCAGAAATAAAAACCGACCTCTTATGTCGGTATTATTTTCTCAAATAAATATAAAAAAGAAAATTGTTTAATTTTATTTAAATCGTCTTCCAGAGGACGATTTTGTGTAAAATAAAAAACAAAAAAATTATAATACCGACTTCCGAAAGTCGGTAAAATTAAATAGTATGTAATAAAATAATATTTTCAATTAACTTTAAATAAATCGTCCTCCGAATGACGGTTTTATACAAGTTAAAAAATAATTTAATATAAAATATCGACCTCCCGATGTCAATATTATTTAATTAACATGATTACTTTTATTTATCTTAAAATTTAATGTGATACCGACCTCATGTTTTATTAAATCTAATTACTTTTAATAAAAATGACATCCGGAGGTCGGTTTGTTTAAAATATTCCTATTAATAATCATAATTTTGCTATTGTGCATAATACTAAAATTACACCTACAATTAATTGTTCAAAAAGTGTAACAATTTTGTATACTTTTATAAATAAAAAGTTAGAATTCGTGGAATAAATAAAAAAATATCTATAATCCATATTTAGAGTATGAAACTACGTTGATATGAATTAGGAGATAATTATA
>JAJOOR010025051.1:0-40660 GCA_036250505.1 Solanum acaule | reverse complement strand
GGATTCGAGGACAAGACTTTTAAGTTCTTTTGTTCATGTAATAGACTTCTTTTGATTGTAAAGGGCCGTGTCCCTACTTATGTTTTGCGACTGTGTCTAAGATGGCCATGTGAGACTTAGACTTCCGCTGTGTGTTTTTAAAGTTGTTTTAAGAAATTTAAATGTGTGGATGTAAATAAGTTTTTTTTTTATTCCGCACTATTTTCATTATTGAATGCAATGAATGACTATGTGGCTTGTATAAGACCCCTTCGGGGTCGAGTACGCCTTGTTACGACTTGAGGGTGCTCCCGGGTCGTGACAACAACATAAAGAATTCAACATTAGATATGAGTAATAAAGTAATTCAATTGATTCAATTAATATAAATAAGACCCATTTACATGATTCTAGAATCAATTACCCACAATAAGATCACAATTTTGCAATATAGGGGATCCATGGGTTCTTGGGGGAATTTAAAAAAAATTCAACCATAAATTATTAATTAAATCACAACTCAACATAATTCAACTCTACAAATCGTTTTAGAGGAAGCCCAAACCACTCGACCAAAAACCCTTGAAATTGGGGAAATTGGAGGTTTGAAAATCAAGTTTTGAAGGGGCTCTTTGGGTGGAATCTACCCAAAGATGAAAACTACCATACCTTTATTATGAATCTTTGAAGAATTTGATGCAAAACCCTTGCATTCTTCAATCCCTAGCTTCAATTTACTCTACTACTTCTTGGGTTTCTAGAGAGAGAATTATTGTGAGGAAGATGAACTTTTGATTTTGAAGAGGGTCTTTGTGAAAGTGATTTATTTTGGGTGTATTTTAATATAAAATACCTTATACAGTCATTTAGAAATAATATAAAATATACCCACTTTCTAATTAACTTAAAAATAATATTTACGAAAACGCTTTGTGCCCACATGGACTTAGACAAAAAAAACTAAGGCAAAGTCCAAGGGAGCTCTTAAGGTCCTTGAAGTGGTCCACTAACCTTGGACCCTCCCTTAGACTTGTGCCTTTGGCTTTTTAAAGCTTAGGTATGTCCATGGGAGTATTCAATGACCTAAAAATACCTTATATATTTAATTAATGGTAATATAGAATATACCCATTTAATTTGGACTGAAAAATGGAAACTATGAAATTATCTTTTTCATGTCCCCACGTTGACTGCCCAAATAAAATCAAGGCAAAGTCCAAGGAATCCTTTAAGGTCCGTGGAGGGCTTCACATTCAGTGAAGCCTCACGTGGACTACCTTCTGGCCAAAAATTTGGCTAAGGCATGGTCCAAGTACGCTTCTAAGGTTAGTGAAGGCTTTCGCCTTCCTTGAACCCTCTCTTAAAAATATACTCAGTCAAAATTTGGACTATTTTACAACTCCACATTTTTGCGTAAAATTTTAAGATTCGAACGTTAGACTCTAGTGTCACCTATACATTTCCGGGTCATTACATTAACTCCCCCTTAGGAACATTTGTCCTCAAATGACACTTTAAATACTTTTAAGGAGTAACGACTGAAGACTAGCCACCTATCAAGCATTAAAAATCATAATCAATGCATAAAACTTGGCGGAAATGTCAACTCCACCTCCAACATACTCCATGCAACACAAGAAAGTAGGAAATACATCTACAAACTCATTATGCACAAAAACATCAACATTTCTCATTTCATTGGAGCACTTACTTGCTCCAACTCAAATCATGCTCATCATAACATCATTAGGAAAATTATGCAATTACTCTTAAAAGCACATTTACGCATGTTCAATAATTCACCTCATAAAACGTATATGCAATTCATACTAAAGGTACATCAACATGAGTAACATAAATCATACAAACTCACCTTATCATTTAAACATGGATTCATCAAGAACATGCATATCATAAGGAGACCATGGAAAAACATCATCACACATGACTCCAAAACACAAAACAAGTTACAAGGAACTCTTGGTCTCAAGCTTGGATAGGAAAAGAAGGAAAGATATGAGGATATCAGAATTCTCCACAACCTTACTATTCATCATAGAAGGCTAACATGAAAATAACATAGGGACCTCAACCAGACCTTCACAACCATAAGGAACTATCAACATACTGGTGCCTTCATCCAGAAGAGCTCCTTTGCCCTCTTTAGCTTGAGGTACATAGAAACAATTTTTGTTTGGAGCATTATGATCTGGGACACTAAGGGAAACTCTCTTGGCTTCTCTTCCTCTTGTCGTAAGTACGGGACAATCGTTAACTTGATGATCACTACTTCCACACCCATAACACCCACATGTACCGGCTAGGCACTTCCCATGATGTTTTTTTTCCACAATTGGTGCAAGTAGGTTTTGAATATCGAGTTCCACCACCTTTCTCTTGGTTAAACCTAGAAGTGATTGTAGAATCTTGGTTAGAAGCTCTCTTTTTGAACCTTGGTTGACCTTGCTCGTCGGACCTAGTTCTCTTCATCTCCCTATTCTTTTTCTTAATTTTAGACTCTTTAATTGATTGAGCATACACCATGAGCCTAGAGATATTCATGTCACCATGGAGCATTTTCGTATGACATTCTTCCTCAACTAGGTTAGACACACCCGTCACAAATCTATTCATCTCATCCCTCGGGTTTGATACCAAAGAAGGATCATACTTAGACAATAGGGTAAATTTCAATGAGTTATCTTGCACACTCATGCTACCTTGCCTAAGGTTGATGAATTCTTCCACCTTAACCTCTCTCTTCTCACGGGGAAAGAACCTATCAAGGATTGCTCCCTTAAATACCTTTCAATCTATGGGACCCGCTCCTATCGGCCTATTGCTCTTTCCTTGAGTGAGCCAAACATGGGAAAAATCCTTTAATTGATAAGCCGCTAGCTCTGCTTTTTCTACCGAGGTCACCCCCATAGCATCAATTACCTTATACACCTCATCCAAAAATTCTTAGGGATCCACGTCCACCTTGGAACCTAGAAACACCGAAAGGTTCATCCTCACAAAGTACCTCAACCTAGAAGCCATAGAGCTCACATTAGGGTTCACATGAGCCTCGAGACCCCTAGTGGCTTGGGCCATCATACCTTGAGCTTGAGTAGTAACGACTTGAGCCTATGTTATAAAGGACCCCCTAATTTCCACATTTGTCATATCCAGAGGGTTAATAGAAATTTATTACCTTGAGGGTCTTGGTTACCTTGAAGACCTTGGCGAGAAACTCCCTCATTCACAATCTCCTCTTCCATCCTTCTTCTGTTCGCCCTTCTTGTAGTAATTTTCTGTAGACACGAGAGAAGGATTAGGAAAAAGACACTTACAAAGCTAGACTCTATGGCATGACTCAAGAGTAGTGAAGAAAGTGAAGTCTCCTAACGTCTTATAGCCTCTCATTCATAAAATGTGTCGCGATTCATATTCATGAACAAAACTCTACTGAATGTGGTTTGTGAGATATCAATCCTAAAAAGACAATTCCCAAATCTTGTGTTCTGATGCAATGCTTGTTACGACCCGAGCCTACACCTCGAACGTTACATGACCTATAAGACTTCGAAGAACCTCATAGAAGCCTCATAGCATTCATAACATAGACATATGAAAATGGGTACAAAATTTAAACCTTTAAAATCCATACAATCGAAAATTTTATTTAAAACAGCGGATGTCTAGACATAGTCTAACATGGCCATCCAATAACATTTTTGAAACAAAAGTAGGGTCATATCCCTTTACAATAGAAAGTCTAACAAAAGTCTATTACAATGAAAGACATGAAACATCAAAAGTACTTGTCCTCGGACACATGATGACATACCACTAGCTTTGGAAGAACTCAATCCAAGATTCAACTAGAAGAACTCAACTTACTTGCTGGAACCTACACTTTGTAGAAAATACAAGAAATATGGGTTAGCACATTTAATGTACTAAGTAGGATAGCCATCCAAAAATCAAGCTAAAAAGGATGTTTTGGTTTGAAACCATGCATATGCCAATTTTCGAGAAATATCATGAACACAAGTACAAAAGGCATAAGATACAACATAATAAACATACAAGCCATTTCACTACATTAGGCTTTCACCTCAACTAACCCCAACTTATACTTTGTGCATGTATGAATAGCGTCCCATACCACCATCCACACTAAGTACCACATCAAGGTCACCAAAAGTGAACTTACCATTCTTCATTCTCACATTTAACAATACTCATACATAAGAAGCATAACCATTCCAAAAGTCATAACAAGGAAGTAACTCATGATACAATCCAAGTAAAACATGCATCATTACATTAGACGTTAAAGTCAACATTCTTCCTTAGGTTTTTTAAGAGCACATTCAGTCATTAGTCATTAAGACATTAGAGAACTCACTATTGCCCTCTCAAAGCCTACTCATGCAATGCATGAATGGCATCCCATACTACCACCCACACTTCATAGAACTTCTCAAGAAACCGTAATGCACATCTCACATGATGGGAAAAAGTGTTTAACCGACATAGACCATGAAAGCAATCATGGAATCCGGTGTCATATAACCCTACACCAAAGGAAGGTGGTCTACTTGCCTATGGTAGAACCAGTAATTTAGCTTAGGTGGATCCACTAGCTAGAATGGGAACATAGTTATGGGATAAGAAAGATGTTCATTGAAACTCGGCCTAACATTGGGACAACTTCAATCTTACCATATCCACTCGGTACTTAGCCTTCATTCCCACAGAGTAGTTCATTCACATTAACATCATTGTACTTGAAAGTGCTACAACCATTAGGTCTACCGATTCAAAGTACTTTTACACATGAAAGGGACACCACCATTCGGTCTATCGATTCAAGGTTCATTATAAGGATAGCTCATTTGAATTCCCAAAAAAGGGCCACCACCATTAGGTCTACCGCATCAAGGTTCATTATTACATTAGTTCCTAGGCTCATCATGCAGGTCTACCACCATTAGGTCTACCACATCAAGGTTCATTATTACATTAGTTCCTAGACTTATCATGAAGCTCTACCACCATTAGGTCTACCGGTTCAACATATAGCCTTAGGATACTTCATTAATTATTTATGAAAGGGCTACCACCATTAGGTCTGCCAATTTGATATCCATTATATAAAGCTACATTCATTATACAAGAAGAGGATGCCTAAGCCTACCAATTCAAGATCCATCAATCAACATAAATTTCATTCATTCGAGAATAGGATGCCTAAGCCTACCAATTCAAAAGTGTACGATATATTGAAGAAACCCTTCACATTCTATCATCATCATTCATGAGTGTTAATTGAGAATAACCATTTAATCAACACAACAAGATCATCATGGTTATAATAATTCATGCATGATAATAGGTAAGGGGTATAGGGGAGAATAACCTTTCAACCAATACCAAAAATACACGCTAGTCATAGGATCTTCATTCTCAGAGTATTTCATGAATTAGATGCATAATTCTCATGTTCATGTACCATTCACATAACTTGTTCTTCAAGAATCATGAAATCACATTCAGTACAACATCTAGAATTATACATTAGATATGAGTAATAAAGTAATTCAATTGATTCAATTATTATAAACAAGACCCATTTACATGGTTCTAGAAGTAATTACCAACAATAAGATTACAATTTTACAATATAGGGGATCCATGGGTTATTGGGAGAATTTCACCAAAATTCAACCACAAATCATAAATTCAATAAAAACTCAACATAATTCAACCATGAAAATCGTTTTTAGAGGAAGCCTAAACCACTAGACAAAAAACCCTTGAAATTGGATGTTTGGATATCAAGTTTTGAAGGGCTCTTTGGGTGGAATTTACCCAAAGATTAAAACTACCATACCTTGCTTATGAATTCTTGAAGAATTTGATGCAAAATCCTTGAATTATTAAATCCCTAGCTTCAATTCTACTTTTCTTCTTCTTGGGTTTCTAGTGAGAGAATTATTGTGAGGAAGATGAACTTTTGATTTTGAAGTGGGTCTTTGTGAAAGTGATATATTTTGGGTGTATTTTAATACAAAATACCTTATATAGTCATTTAGAAATAATATAAAACATAGGGATAAGGGTCTAAAAAATACCCAAACTTTGGTCGGATTTGCTGTTGCAATAATAAACTTGCATGAGGACCTATTATCTCCCTAGACTATTTAATACCGTATGTTTTACCCCCTGAACTATTTAATAGTGTATTTTAAAGGTATATATGTGCCCATGTGGACACATTACTATTTATAATATTACATTATTTTTTATGTCCACGTGGGCAAATATATATGTTTAAAATACGATATTAAATAGTCTAGGGAAGTAATAGGTCCTCATGAAAGTTTAGTATCACAACAACAAATTCGACCAAAGTTGGGGTATTTTTCAAACCCTTATCCCTAAAATATACCCACTTTCTAATTAACTTAAAAATAATATTTACGAAAACACCCTTTGCCCAATGGACTTAGCCAAATAAAACTAAGGCAAAGTCCAAGGGAGCTTTTAAGGTCCTTGAAGTGGTCCGCTAGCCTTGGACCCTCCCTTGGGCTTGTGCCTTTGGCTTTTTAAAGCTAAGGCATGTCCATGGGAGTATTCAATGACCTAAAAATACCTTATATATTTAATTTAAGGTAATATAGAATATACCCATTTAATTTGGACTCAAAAATGGAAACTATGAAATTACCCTTTTCATGTCCCCTACGTTGACTGCCCAAATAAAATCAAGGCAAAGTCCAAGGAATCCTTCAAGGTCCGTGGAGGGCTTCACGTTTAGTGAAGCCTCACGTGGACTACCTTCTCACCAAAAATTTGGTTAAGGCATGGTCCAAGGATGCTTCTAAGGCTAGTGAAGGCTTTCGCCTTCCTTGAACCCTCTCTAAAAAATATACTTAGTCAAAATTTGGACTATTTTACAACTCCACATTTTTGCATAAAATTTTAAGATTTGAACGTTATTCTAGTTTCACCTATAAATTTTTGGGTCGGTACAATTGATTTCATGGGTCTTTTCCCTAGATCTTTTGGAAACAAGTACATCCTTGTAGAAGCTGACTATGTCTCTAAGATGGATGAAGCAATGACATTACTAAAAAATGAAGCCCAAAGTGTCAAAAAGTTTCTTAAGCAGAATATCTTCACCAGGTTTGGTATCGCAATCACTATCATAAGTGATGGAGGATCACAATTTTGAAACTACTAGTTTGGAGCCCTTTTTTCAAAATATAGGGTTAAGCAAAAAGTGGAAACAACATACCATCCACAATCGAGCGGACAAGTTGAGGTGTCTAATTGAGAAATAAATAGCATCGTGGTTAAAATTATGAATGTCAATTGTACTGATTGGTCTAGTATGCTTGATGATACACTTTGGGCTTACCGTAGAATATTCAAATTTCCCATTGGTATGTCTCCTAACAAGTTAGTGTTTCGTAAAGCCTATCATCTTCTGGTTGAGTTAGAACACAAAAATTTATGGACATTGAAAAAGATAAATTTGAATTCAGACATAGCCTCCAAGGATCGTGTACACTAAATCCTTGAGTTGGATGAGTTTCATTTTGATACCTACGAAAGCTCCGCCCTATATAAGGAAAAGGTTAAACGATAGAATGATTCTAAGATACTTCCTAATGTGTTTCAACTGGGGAATTAATCCTACTTTTCAATTCAAGATTGAAACACTTCCCAGGCAAGCTCAAGTCCAAGTGGACTGGTCCACACAATATCACAAGAGTGTTTGTCAATAGTGCGATTGAAATTAAAGATGCAAAGGGGGCGAGATTCAGGGTTAATGGACAAAAGTTAAAGTCAAACTTTATAGAAGGCCATGATGTGTGAGTTATTGAGGTGGTGTATTTTGATAATGTTTGAAGAAGACATCCACGTAGTGCCGCGATGTTAAATTAAGCACTTCTTCAGTGGCAACACAAGTGCTAGTTGCATTCAATAATGCGAGTGCAAGAATTTTCAAGTACTATGTGCAAATGGGTGATAGAAAAGGCATCCTGGTGATACACCGAGTAGACTAAACGAAGCTCCGACGAGTTTTCCCTATGGGGCACTCAAATTTAGGTGATTAATGTCTATTTCAGCGATGATCATCAACTACTTAGAGAATTGCCGAGTCAGTTGGATGTACCCATTGCACTTTGCCTAATCAAGCGCGCAAAATGGGAAACACACTGGTAATTTTGGAGACATTCATGGAAAGAACGATGATTCACCTATGTGCATTGCGAGATCTTAGTATAGTCATTCTAAGTGAAGGCAAAATTTACTTAAGATATAGAATGATGATCTTATCTTATAAGTTGGCGATTTACGATATTAGTCGGCGAATGTCAATCGCAGTAACTACCAATGAGTAATTTTTTCGTTATTTTGTTATGTTATTTCTGTCCATTGAGGGCACTGCTCTTTCCTTTTTTTTGGGGTGAGGGCAGTTAAGCCAATATTTACTCTTTTATTATATTTTTATCATTTTGAGTGTTGAATCCTCTTTTTTTTTTTTTTGCAACCCATTTTGCAATCCCCCATGGGCTTTGAAAATCGTGAAATTCTTGATGTTTTCTTTAATAAAAATTTGAGCGTCAGGTTTGTTCAATATCGATGTCTTGAATAGTTCTCATGATTTGTATGGTGTAGAGTATTTGTGTTGCGAGAATAATATTGATGTGGTTGCACGATCACTTTTGATCTTTTGAGGATGTTCTAAATGAGTGTATTTTAAAGTTCCAAGTGTGGTCAGATTTTACTTGAAAGCATGCATGTCGAGTCCTAGAATATTCCTTGTTAGTCCTATTGTTTAAATGTTGGTTAATGTGATACATGATCTTGCACAACAATTCAAAGAGGGGACCCAAATGTCCATAATCCTTTGTGACTACCTTGTGAGGGTGTGCATCAATTTTTGCACCATTTATGTAACACCCCGAATACTAGTAGGCTAAACTAGAGTTTGACGTTGAGGTAAGAGTCTTTAATGTACCTTCCCGTACCTAAAAATGTAGGATTTTGTATTAGAATGTCAAGGTATGACCCCCAAGGATGAACCAGGGGTCCTTGGGAAGAAGGACCCAAAATTTGGCCCAAAAAAGTCCAACAACGAGAGGGGAACCATGGCCAGTAGGTGGACCCACGCCCCTTGGGTCAGGGGTCATGGGTCATGACCCAAGAAAATGAGTTGTAGTACCCAACTCACGGACCACCAGCACACCATGTGGGTCCATCCACGGACCGTGGCAGTGGGGTCTTTGATGGTGACCTGAAACTGCTTTTTGGCAGTAACACTTAAGGGCATTAAGGGGTTTTCTGATTTTAATTAATATTAAGTGTTGTCATTTTATACTAAATTAGACTAACTATATAATGTTTAAAGACCACTAAATCTAGTCATCTTTCTCATAATTCCAAAATCTTAAATAAAACCCACTTTTCCACAAATATTCTCTCACTAGAACATCAAGGAAGATGAAGAATTAATAGGGGTTAGGGTTCAAGGAACAAGATTTTCCACTCAAATTTGTTGGATTTCTTCACAAAGGTATGATATTCCTTCATCCATGGATAGATTTCATCGATAGAGTCCCTCCAAACTCAATTTCAGAACTTGTAATTTCCCAAAAAGCTAAGGTCTTAATCCATGTCATGGATTCCTTTCAAAAATGATTTTAATGATCTAATTGCTTTATATTATGATTTAATTGATGATTTATTATGGGTTTTATGTTGAAATACCCAAGAATTGATGAAATCCCCATATTCCCAATTTATGACTTTGTGATGTGGGTGAACTGATGAAAGAAGGATACTATGGAATAATGCATGCAGTAAGCGAACTACTTGAATTATAATTATATCCATGTATAATGTAGTAATTATAGATGTGTTGGTTGAATGTGATCTATGATCCTTGAATGCAAGATATGAGATTTATATGTATGTTTTATGTACACTTTGAGAGTAAAGTATCTATGATGATGATATTGTTGTTGTGTTGTTCAAAGGACATTATCACATACACACTTCATGCATGAACATGATTATGATGTAACTATGGTGTTTATTGAAAGTATATTCTCATGAAAACATAATGAATATGATGTGAAAGGTTTTCTCACATAATGATGATTCTAAGGTTGAAAGACAATTCTTACCTATTGAATCTAAACATAGACATGGACGGTGAAAAGTTATGCTCATGTATGATCTATTGAGCTATTCTAATGAAAACGAGTTATGACTTAACAAGTACTCTGTGCGATAAATTCTTAGCACCGAGTGGATATTGTTGTGACCCTATTTGGTTCGACTATTGTAATAGATGGCTATGTTGAGACAAGTCTAGACTTCTGCTTTCCTTTATAAAATTTTGGACTTGAGAAATACGTTTTCACTATTTATTGTTATATGCTTATGTTATGGCATGCTAAGAAATTACATAGTGCCTTTAGGGTTCTATGTGCCTTGTTATATCTAGGGGATACCCCTGTGTCATGAAAAACTTGGTAATCAGAGCACAAGGTTTAGAATGATTCTAGGATGATGTCTCATAAGCCAAGTCTAGTAGAGTCTTGTTCATGAGTGTGAAACGCGCCACATTTATTAATAAGAGGCTACAAGATGCTTAGGAAATTTCACTTATTTCATTATTCTTGAGTCGTTCAATAGAGTTTGACTTTATAAAGTCGTTCTTCTAATCCTTATTCGTTGGTCTACAGGATATGACTACTCGAAGGTCATTTCCAAGGAGGGTTGAGGAAGACAGTGTGAATGAGGGAGCTCTTCCTCAAGTTCCTCAAGCTCTGATTGATCCTAAGACTATGTCAAATATAGAGGTTAGGTCGGCTTTCAAAATGTTGGTCCAAGCCATGATGACTCAAGCTTAAGCCGTGACAACTCAAGCTCAAGCTATGATGGCACAAGCTACTATAGAGGTAATTACTCCCATGAACCCTAATGTGAATTCGGCAGCTTCGTGAGTGATAGATTTCTCTAAAGTTGAGGGAAGCTAAGGTGGAAGTGTTCATTAACCTTAGTCAATGAGGTATGAGTGTGTAAGAATATTCTCTAAACTTTACTCAATTGTCCAAGTATGCCCCGGCTATGGTGGCATATTCATCGGATATGATGAGTATCTATTTAACGGGGTGTGTCCAAATTGGTAAGAAAAGAGTGTCGTATGACAATGCTCCATCATGATATAGATATCTCACGTCTTATGTCATGACCCAGGGGTACCCCATAGATGTAACATGGCGTACTTTACCCCGAAGGAGTCTGATACAAGCCCTTAGCATATAACAACATAAGATAATAGAAAATACGGGAAAATTTAAAACTTTTTACAATCGAAGTCGTTTTCATAAAAGCAAGCGGATGTCTTTCTATACTTTGTCTCAAACCATCTAATAAACCTTTAGAATAAAACTCTTGGGACACAGGCCATACAATAGTCTCAAAACACGAAATAAAGACACAAGGGAAATAGTGGGTTTTGTCCTCGAAGATATGAGGACTCACCAAGTTCTTCAACTCCTTGCAACTTCTAGAAACCTATATCCAAGAGTAGAGCTCAATCTCCAAACCCTACATTTGATTGGAATGTATGCAAAGTATGCGTTAGTACAAAATGTACTAAATATGATAGCTAGCATAATCATAAGAGCATAATACAAGGGTTAGTCAATATAAGACGTAGTCCAAAATCATATGAAATACTTCATGAAACATAACTTTAAGCATAAGAGACAATATCATCATAATAAGCAAAGTCTCCAACATAAGCATGATATAGGCATTCTTTGACTCTTAGTCATCTATAACATAATAGGACTATTCTCAAGTAACTTCAAAAGCATACATGTGCAACGCATGAATAGAATCCCATAATACCACCCAAGCAAAATATCCCTTTTTGGTCATTTTATCATAGTCTATATACATGGTCAAGTCTTTGAGTATTTCTACCATAAGGGCACCATACTCATAAGTAACCTCAACGAACACTTGTGCAATGCATGAAAGGCATCCCATACTACCCTACACACTAAGCATAACCTTGAAGTGATCCTAGTCATATTTACCTTCCTTTGGTCTCATTATTAGCTTACTTCGAATATACAAGGGAAACTCTCACCTTTAGTTACTACTAACAAGGAAGGCAACTATAGCACAATCCTATCTCAAGGTACATCACTCACAAGAACACTTTCTTGAATAACCCTAAATCATACTTGTGCAATGCATGGATAGCATCCTATGATAATATTAATGCTAAGTATCACTTTTAGGTCCTCATACTAATACTTCTTGGTTTCAAACTTAGTTCCTATATTTAACTATAGAACACTATGAGGTACTTTCTTAAGCATATCTTAGTTCACTACTAGGTTGAACCCTATGAGATACTTATTTTAGCATGTCTTGGTTCATCATTAACATGGACCATACGAGGTACTACCTTAAGCATGTCTAAGTCCATTTATACTCTTGAACACTATGAGGTACTTCATTAAGTATGTCTTAGTTCAATTATTCTTTAGAACAAACACTATGAGATGCTTCTTCAAGTATGTCTTAGTTCATTAGATATATAGATTGCTACTAGAAACCCTAACTCAACTATGTGAAGGATTCCATCTCATGAGACCTAACTTTGGGAAAACCCACACTCTACTACGAAAGATTTCCCCCTTTAAGTTTTATAGTCCTCACATCAACTAGGAGTGGTTCTCCTTTTTACTTGGAGCCCATACCCTATCTTGTGTGACACTCCATCTCATTGTCAGAATCCACTTGGAGCCAAGCATACACTGCATGATTTCATTATTAAGCCTTGCTTAACTATCATGACCCGAGAGCACACCCTAGTCATAACAACGCGTATTCGACCCCGAAGGGGTCTTATACAAGCCTCATAGATTCATTCATTGCATAGGTAATAAAAATAGTGTTGAATTAAAACTTTTCTTAATAAATCCAACAACCGAAAACTCATTTATAAAGAAGCAGAATACTAAAGTCTCACATGACCATCTTAGACAAAACTTTATACAAGATAGGGTCACGGCCCTTTACTATCGAAATCTTAAGAATAGTCTAAAATGTAAAAGAACTCGAAACATGAAAAGTCCTTGTCCTCGGTCTATGAGGCCATACCCAAAAGATGTCTGGGAAGAAGTCTATTCCGAGCTCCAACTAGAGAGATCCACTTTGTTACCACAACCTACACTTGTAGTAAAAATATAGAAGAAGAATGGGGTTAGCACAAAAAGTACTAAGTATGATAGCCATGCAAAACAAGATCAAAAAGGACATTTGTTTGAAAGACATGATTTTATGGTATTTTGGTAAAACTTCATGAACTACAAGTATAAGAGTCATAATACTCAATTAGAACCAACATACAAGTCTTTTACCACAATAGAGACATGTTCAACATATATAACCATTCACCTTTACATAACCCTTCACTTAAAGAAACAATCCATACCTTGTGCAATGTATGGATAGAGTCCCATACCACTATCCATACCATGGCACCACTCTAAGGTCACCAAAAGTGAACTTGCCATTCAACCTTTCCACCTTCAACACTATACATTCATAAAGACATAAACATTATTTAAGACAAGATCATCAGATAAGGACCGTCACCTAAGATAACCCTAAGTCACACTTGTGCAATGTGTAAGTAGGATCCCATACTACTACTCACCCTAAGTGCTCCTTTGAAGTCACCATAGACTAGGCACATTCATTCTCAACAAGTAGTAACAAAGAAGTAACTCATACATATATATAATCTAAGTATAACATGCATTCTTTCATTACATACATAAACATTCAAGTCACCATTCGTTAACTTCATTAAGAACACCTTGATTCATTAGACACAAGATCAACATTCTTCATTAACATGATCATAAGAGTCCATTTATTACATTAACATTATAAGCAACACACCATGACTCCTCTCAAATGCCCACTTGTGCAATAGATAGATGGCGTCCCATTCCACCATCCATACTAAGTAGTACATCCTCAAGATTCCATAGTTCATTAACATTATTATGGGGGTAAGCCTTAACCGACATACACCATGAGAGCTTGACTTGGATTCCCGGTGTCACCCTCATCGGATAAGGGATTTCTACTTGCCTAAGGTAGGACCATTGTTATTTAGCCTTAAGTGGATTCCACTAGCTAGACCTATGTGAGCACATAGTTATGGGATATGGGGATTCCTTCTAGACACCCCGCCTCAACTCATAGATGAGCATCCATCCCAAGAGATTGCTACTAGGTACCCCGCCTCAACTCCCGAATGAGCACCCATCTCTAACCATATCCACCCGGTGCTTAGCATTATTCCCCATAGAGTACATTACATTAATTACATTAGTTCATTATGAGATGAAGGATTGCTACTAGATACCCCGGCTCAACTCCCTGATGAGCATCCATCCTAAATCTAACATTCACTAGGACGGGATATAGGGATTGTTACTAGATACTCCGCCTCAATTCCCAGATAAGAATCAATCCCATCCCACATTCATTCATTGGAAAGCTCATAGATTCAAAGTTGAGAATAGCCTTTCATCTAAGAACCCAATTTCATTCATTAGAGTACAATCGAGGATAACCTTTCAATAGATTCAACATTAATTATCATTATCATTCGCCTTCCTTCATTCATTCATTCATTCATATGTGTTTGTGTATGTGAGAATAGCCTTTCACATAATTACTATCATTCACAAGTGTTGATAGAGAGATAACGTTCAATCCTAACACAATTAGCTTCTAAACAAAATCATCTTTCATTCATTTAGATCACACACAATCTTCACATCACATTCATATATATTCAACATTATGATAATACTTCAATTCATCAAGTTATGCCTTCAAGGCCATGATCACAATGTACATGATAAGTAAACACCTCCACCTTTCAAAGGGATCAATATACAAGTAAGTAAACAGATCCACCTTTCCAGTGGATCAATAATCCAAGCACAATTCTACATTCACATGAAATTAGGTCAAATTTACCCTTTCAAGGCCATGATCACCAATCCTCAATTCACCAACAATTCACCATAATTATACATAGATAATGATACAAATCAATAATCTAAACCAATCTAAGCATGAACCCATCCTCATTCATTCATAATCAAATAACCCACTTCATAAGGCCAAATTTAGGAATTTAGAGAAATCATGGGTTCATAGATTTTTTCATCTTAAAATCATCCATTAAAAATCAATATAATCATAGTTTATTAATTGAAAATGTTTGATGCAAGAACCCATAAGATTGAGTGAAATCCTAAGTTTTTGTGATTTGAAAACTTCTTTGAATTAGCTCCATGAATGGAAGATTAGACAAGGATCAAAGCCACCACACCTATTAGATGAGAATCCACGAAATCATCTTGAAAATATTTGAAAATCTTGATGAAATTCACCTTGGAAACTTGAAGTCTAAAGTGGAGTTCTTAGAGAGAAAGTAGTTTGAGAGGGAATGGTTTCTGATTTGGGAGTTTGAAGAATGAAATCTAAATTAGCATTTTATTGTTTTAATACCCTTAAAATATGTTAATACACCTAAAATAACCATCCATGCACTTTAAAATACTTCGGATGAATTTTCCAATTCACCCCCACCTTGGCTGTGTACATGACAACAAGTAGGTGCCAATCCACGAGCCACCAATCACGGACCATAGATGGATTGACGGCTCTGTGATGTGCATCCGTGGATTGGGTCAGAGACCCTCATTTGGAGGTATTACATAGGCTTGATCCACACCCAAGACCCACGAGCCGTAGATTGATCTACTGGTTGTGAATGGGTCTCTTGACTCAAGTTGTTTTGACAGTTTTTGGGTAAATGATGGGGTCCTCCTCAAGGACCCCTTGGGTGGTCCTTGGGGAGTCGTACTCGGATGCTTGAACCCTAAACATTTCATTCTAAGTATGGGAGTCATCCCTATGAGTTTTAACGCTCATACCACACTCCAAAACTCCACTACAAGACACTTTCAACATAATAGTTCAACTTACTAGTTTCTGGGCGTTATAGTTGTATCTTAACGTTTAACCCCTTAGTTATTTAACCATGACTCGGAATGACATAAAACACCATCAAAACTCAAGAGGAACACAAATGAACACTCGTTAGGCTCTAGTTTCACTAGTTCGTTTTTAGGGTCGTTACATTATCCCCAACTCGGGAACATTCGTCCACGAATGACACTTAAAACATATTAACGGGGTAACGACTCAAGACTAGGAGCCCACAATCAAGCATGCAACATCAATATAAATGCATAAATATAGGAGGAAACATCAACTCCACATCAACAAGTTCAATACATTACAAGCAAGTAGGAACTACATCTACAAACTCATTATGCATCAAGACTTCACATTTCTCATTTCATTGGAGGAACTTCATTCTCCAAATCACATCATGCTCATCACAACATCATTAGGCACATTATGCAATTACTCTCAAAATAACAATTAAGCATGTTCAACATTTATCATCATTAAGCATATAGACAATTCATATCAAATGCACATCAATATGAGGAACATAAATTATGAAAACTCATTTTCTCATTTAGATAAGAATTCAACTAGAATGTGCACAACATAAGGAGAACATGGGAAACTTTTATCCACGCAAGACTCAAAAAATGAACAATCTACTAGGAACTCTTGGTTTCAAGCTCGAATAGGAATAGAAGGAAAGAGATAAGGATATAAACACTCACCACAACCTTATTACTCAATGTACCATCCCCCCACTTAAGGGTAAACCCAACTAAGGTCAACATAAGACAACATAAGAACTTCAATAAGACATTACAATTTTTTAAGGAACTATAAACTTACCGGTATCATCCGGATTAGCTCCCTTGTCCTTGTTAGCTTGAAGCACATAGAAACGGTTTCTCTTTGGAGCATTAGGATCCGGGCCATCACGAGAAACTTGGTTGGCCTCTCTCCATTTTGTCGAAAGTGTTGGGCAATCCCTCATCTTATGACCCTTCTGCCTACACCCAAAGCACTCATCCGTCTCAGCGAGACACTTACCTAGATGTTGCTTCCCACATATAGCACATCTAGACCTTACAAATGAAGAACCACCTCCATTCCCTCCTTGAGGTTTAGGGTTAGACACCCTCTCATTATTGGCCATAGAAGAATCTTGGTTGTAGTCCCTTTTTTTGGACCTAGGTTGACCTTGTTCATTCGGCCTAGTCCTCTTCAAATCCCAATTCATCTTCATAAGCTTTGTCTCCTCAATTTGTTGAGCATATGTCATGAGCCTAGAGATATCCATATCATGATGGAGCATTTCCGTACGACATTCTTCTTCAACCAAATCGGACACCCCTATTACAAACTTTTTCATCCTAGCCCTAGAATTTGCCACCAAGGTTGGAGCAAACATAGAAAGTTGGGTGAACTTGAGAGATTACTCCTTCACACTAATACCCTCTTGACGGAGGCTCATGAATTCCACCAACTTTTGTTGACTCAACTCTAAGGGGAAAAACCTATCAAGAAAGGCTGTCTTAAAGACTCCCAATCAATCGAGCCCTCTCTCACGGGTCTCTCATCTCTCCATTGCTCAAACCACACTTGGGCTACGTCTTTTAAGTGACAGGCGGCTATAGGTTTATCTAGAAGATAAACCTATGGCCTAACAGTTCATCTATGAAGTCATGGTGGTCTTCATCCACTTTAGCGCCATGGAAGGTAGGGGGATTCATCCTTGTGAAATCCCTAATTCTAGAAGCGGGTGTGCTTGCATAGGGGTTGACTTGAGGTTCAACTTCTCGGTTAGATTGGGCCGTTAAGGCTTGAGCTTGAGTGGTGACGACTTAGGCTTGAACAATCATGAGTTGGGTCAAAGTTTGGAAGGAAACCCTTATCTCCACATTAGACATGACCCCTTCATCATAAGGAGCTTGGGGTTCTTGAGGAGCTTGGCCACCTTGAGGGCCTTGAGGGGGAACCTCCTCATTGACATTCTCATCTTGTACCCTCTTGGCATTAGCCCTTGTCGTATTCATATTCCTATAAACACAAGAGAAGGATTAAGAAATACACTTATAGAACTAAACTCTAAGGCATGACTTCAAGAATAATGAAAGAAGTGTAACTTTCTAACATCCTATAGCCTCTCGCTCATAGATGTGTCGTGACTCACATCGATTAACAAGACTATACTAGACGTGGCTTGTGAGACATCAACCCTAAAACCATTCCCAAAACCTTATGCTCTGATACCATGTTTATCACGGCCCGAGAGCACCCCCTAGTCATAACACGACGTATTCGATCCCGAAGGGGTCTTATACAAGCCTCATAGCATTCATTCATCGCATAGGTAATAAAAATAGTGCGAAATGAAAACTTTTCTTAATAAATACAACAATCAAAAACTCATTTATAAAGCAACGGAATACTAAAGTCTAACATGGCCATCTTAGACAAAACTTTATACAAGATAGGGTCATGGCCCTTTACAATCGAAGTCTTAACAATAATCTAAAATGTAAAAGAACTGAAAACATGAAAAGTCCTTGTCCTCGGTCACACACCCAAAAGATGTCTTTGAAGAAGTCTATTCCAAGCTCTAACTAGAGAGATCCACTTAGTTACCACAACCTACACTTGTAGTAAAAACATAGAAGAAGAATGGGGTTAACACATAAAGTACTAGGTATGATAGCCATGCAAAACATGCTCAAAAAGAACATTTGTTTGAAAGACATGCTTTTATGCTATTCGGGTAAAACTTCATGAACTACAAGTATAAGAGTCATAATACTCAATCATAACGAACATACAAGTCGTTTATCACAATAGAGACATGTTCAACATATATAACCCATTACCTTTACATAACCCTTCACTTAAAGAAACCCTTAGACCATACCTTTTGCAATGCATGGATAGTGTCCCATAGCACTATCCATACCAAGGCACCACTCTAAGGTCACCAAAAGTGAACTTGCCAGTCAACCTTTCAACCTTCAACACTATACATTCATAAAGACATTAACATTATTTAAGAAATGATCATCACATAAGGACCGTCACCTAAGATAACTCTAAGTCACACCTGTTCAATGTGTAAGTAGCATCCCATACTACTAGTCACCCTAAGTGCTCCTTTGAAGTCAACATAGAATAGGCACATTAATTTTCAACAAGTAGGAACAAGGATGTAACTCATACATATATACAATCCAAGTATAACATGCATTCTTTCATTACATATATAAACATTCAAGTCACCATTCATTAACTTCATTAAGAACACCTTGATTCATTAGACACAAGATCAACATTCTTCATTAACATGATCATAAGAGTACATTTATTAAATTAACATTATAAGGAGCATACCATGACTCCTCTGAAATGCCCATTTGTGCAATGTATAGATGGCGTCCCATTACACTACCCATACTAAGTAGTACATCCTCAAGAAACCATAGTTCATTAAAATTATTATGGGGTAAGCCTTAACCGACATACACTATGAGAGCTTGACATAGAATCCCGGTGTCACCCTTACCGGAAAAGGGATTCCTACTTGCCTAAGGTAGGACCATTGTTCTTTAGCCTTAAGTGGATTCCACTAGCTAGACCTATGTGGGTAGATAGTTATGGGATAGGGGGATTGCTTCTAGATACCCCTCCTCAACTCACAGATGAGCATCCATCCCAAGAGATTGCTACTAGGTACCCCGCCTCAACTCCTAAATGAGCACCCATCTCTAACCGTGCCTCAACTCCCGGATGAGCACCCATCTCTAACCATATCCAGTCGGTGCTTAGCATTATTCCCCATATAGTACATTACATTCATTGCATTAGTTCATTATAGGATGAAGGATTGCTACTAGATTCCCCGTCTCAACTCCCTGATGAGCATCCATCCTAAACCCAACATTCACTAAGACGGGATATAGGGATTGTTACTAGATACTCCGCCTCAACTCCCAGATGAGAATCCATCCCATCCCACATTCATTCAATGGAAAGCTCTTATTCAAAGATGAGAATAGCCTTTCACTTTAGAACCCAATTTCATTCATTAGAGTACAATCGAGGATAACCTTTTAATAGACTCAACATTTAATATCATTATTATTTACCTTCATTCATTCATTCATTCATTCATGTGTGTGTGTATGTGAGTGATGTTTGCGTAATCAAGACACAACTTTTGATGCAAGTGTCTACAATCGTACATTAGTTTAGTAACCCAATCGAGGGTTGGGATCGTTCCTAAGAGAGTGGTTTTGAGAATTAATAGACAAATAAAATTTAGTTCTTACTAGTCGTAGCTAAAGACATTAACGATTAAAAACATTTTAAATTAAAGGGGGACACAAGAGTATCAATTAGCAATTGGGGGTTTTATCACTAGTAAGTAAAAAGAGCAAAATAAACAAGGATTTCTAAGTAATGCGAGGGGATCCTTGGGATGTGGCGGGAATACGGGTTAAGCTAGATTATTGGGTATATGCCTTTGATAAAAGATTCCTAGAATAATTGTGACTAGGCTAAAATTTAAGGGGGATAAGCTCTCTCTCTCGAAACTTACCCCGTTTCAAATGTCTTCCTCTAGGACACCCACTTCCCGCATGAAGAACGGCCTATGCCTTAGCCCACTTACTCTCTCGAGCTGAGTGTGTGGGAGAAGGACTAGGGTTCACTCTCTCGAGTTGAACTTCATGTCGACCCACTCCCACCGGCTATCAATTTAGTTGTCTTAGTTTTACGACCTCTCTCTCGAGCAAGCTAAAAATACAAAGGTCAAATCATATTTTCAATGACAATTTCATTAATTTCTACCACAACTAATAAGTCAAGAGTGAAGAATCCACAAGACCTAAGTCCAAAATCTTGTAGTTGAAACCCTTAGAATCTTCAAGTTCTTAAAAACCCTCTCCCAACTTAGAGAGAATATTCTCTCTCAAAATTGTATTCTAAACTTAATATAACTAAAATTCCCTGCTAAGAATAAAAACTGAACAAGTATTTATAGTTTTCAGAAAAAGTGTTGCGAAGGAGCCATTCGGCGTAGTTAGTCAGGATTGCCAATACACTTGGCGATCCACCCTTTGGTCTGATTCATCACCTTTTAGCTCTTTCCTTTAGCATCTTCTCATCCTAGATCATTGGGTGGTATAGTAGTGCTTCGCAGAACTGCTTGGCAACACGCCGATTGCTCCATTTCACCACCGATTTGATCTTTTTCTTCAGGGCTTAGCACATTGGAACAAAAGGCGAGGATAAGACCTTTTGGTGACTCGCCGAATTGGTTTGGCGATTCTCAAATCTTCATTTCTTCGTTCTTTGAACTGCCTTTGTTCCTTTTTGCTAAGTAGTGTCCATGCTTTCCCTCAAACTCTAAATACCTGAAACTTAAAGGTTTTCATCAGATATTGAGACAAAATATTCATTTGAGGACACTAATCCTATTAAAATATAGCCCTAAATGAATCCAATTTGTGGACTCATCACCCTCTCCAAACACTCTTCAAAGATGAACTTTCACAAAAAATACTAGGGTTTCACTCAAGTCATGGGTTCTTGCATACAATTATTTGAAATATTCAATTGAACTTATATTATGATGAATTAGTTGTTTTAAGGTGAATTATAGAAGAAAACCCCTATGAACCCATGTTTACCACAAATCTCTAATTTGTGAATTATGACTGGGAATTGATTGATCATGAAAGTATGTTGAATTGTTTATGTTTATATGGATTTAGTTTATTGATTCATGTAATTATTCATGCCTATATTGTAGTATTCTAGGTGTGTTGGTGATTTGTGGTTTATGGCCTTGAAGGGCAAGTTATGATCAAATTACATGTTGAAGTAGAATTATGCTTGAACTATTGATCCACTTGAAAAGTGGAGGTTTTTAATTATTACATATATTGTGGGATTGAATTCACGGATATCTTCCTTGTACCCCTATACATGAAGGATCTATGTATGATCATGATGTGAAGTATATATGTGTGATCTCAAGGAAAGTACGATGATCATGATTAGAATGCTACTGTATATTATTAAAAGGCTATTCTCAATTGTACACCACTGAAGGAAGAATGAATGAATGATAATGATGTGTTGATTGAAAGGCTATTCTCAATTTTACACTAATGAAAGATAATGGGATTCTTAGTTGAAAGGCTATTCTCATCTTTGAATCAATGTGCTATCCAATAAATGAATTTTGGGAGGAGATTGATGCCCTCACGTGAGTTGAGGTGGGGTATCTAATAGCAATCTGTTGGGATGGATGCCCTCACGTGAGTTGAGGCGGGGTATCTAATAACAATCTCTTTTCCCCTGATGATGAACTAATGTAATGAATTACTCTATGGGAATGTAGGCTAATCACCGAGAGGATATTGAATGAGATGGAAAATCATACGTTAGTTGAGGCGGGGATTCTAGTAGAAATCTCTTGAGATGGATGGCCATACGTGAATTGAGACGGGGTATCTAGTAGCAATCTCCTTATCCCATAACTATGAGCCCACATAGGTTTGGCTAGTGGATCCACTTAAGCTAAATACCGGTTCTACCTTAGGCAAGTAGGCAACCTCTTTACAATGTGGGGTTAGAAGACCAGATTCTATGATTTAGCTCTCATAGTCTATATCGGTTAAACTATTATTCCTATCATGTGAGATGTGCATTATAGTTTCTTGAGAAGTTCTATGAAGCGTGGATTGTAGTATGAGATGTTATTCATGCATTCACACGAGTAGGCTTCAAGAGGGCTATAGTGAGTTCTCTAAGTCTTCATGACAAATGAATGAATGTGGTTTTAATGAAGTTAATGAAGAATGTTGACTCTAATGTCTAATGTAATAATGCATGTCGTACTTATTAAAATGAGTTTCTTATCTTGTCGTATTGAATGTAAAGGTTCCTTGTCTATTGTAGCCTCAAGAAATACTTACTATGAAGTGGTAGTATGGGATGCCATTTCATGCCTTACATAAGTATGACTTAGGGTTACTTTAGATGATGATTCCTAAGGTATTGAAATGTCTCACTTGACTAATGTGTTTGTGTGTTGTATATTTGTACTAAAGGAGGATGAGGACTTTAAATGTGATGAAATGACATGTATGTTGGTTATGTTGTAGTGTACTTATGTTCAATATATTTCTCAAAGATGGCATATATATGGTTTCTAACCAAAATGTCAATTTTAGCATGATTTTTGCATGGCTATCATACCTTGTACATTAACTGTGCTAACCCATTTCCTTCTATTTTCTACAAAGTGTAGGTGCCGGCAAGTGATTCAGTTCTCTAGTTCAAGGGCTTGGATTGAGATTCTTCCACGACTAAGTGGTCTGTCCTCATAGATCAAGGACAAGTACTTTGATGTTCCATTTCTTTCATGTAATATACATTAGTAAGACTTTTCGATAGTAAATGGCAATGACCCTACTTCTGTTTCAAAGACATCACAATGGCCATGTGAAACTAGTAGACTTTCCCTGTGTTTTTAATAAAGCTTTCGATTGAATGAATTTTAAATTTTGCACTATTTCCATATGTCTATGTTATGAATGCTATGAGGCTTATATGAGGCTTTTTAGAGTCTTATACGCTGTGTCACATCTAGGGTATAGACTCGGGTCGTGACAGACATGGTATCAGAGCATCATATTTTGGGATGGTCCTTTTAGGATTGATGTATCACAAGCCATGTCTAGCAGAGTCTTGTTCATCCATGTGAGTCGCGACACATCTATGAGCGAGAGGCTATAGGATGTTAGGAAGCTACACTTCTTTCAATTCTCTTTAGTCGTGCCTTAGATTTTTAACTCTATAGAGCCCTTTCCCTAACCTATCCCTTGTTTCTTCAGGAAATGAATACATAAAGAAATAATGCACGGATGGTGGAAGAGGAGAATGTGAATCGAGGAGCTCTTACTCAAGATAATCAAGCTCCTCAAGATCCTCAAGCTCCTATTGATAAGGGGGCTATGACCAATGTGGAAATAAGGACGACTCTCCAAACATTGACACATGCTTTAATGGCTCAAGTAACTAACGATGCTAGAGATAAGAACCCTAATGAGAGCACCATGGCTTCAAGGTTGAGGGATTTCACAAGAATGAACCCTTCTAAGTTCTTTGGCTCTAAAGTGGTTGAAGACCCTCAATAGTTCATGGAAGAAATCTACAAGATAGTTGATGCTATAGGGGTGACATCTAGAGATAAAGCGAAGCTAGCCGCATACCAATTGAAGGGTGTGGCCCAAGTGTGGCATACTCAAAAGAAGAGGAATAGACCGGAGGAAGGGGGTCCCATAGGTTGGGAAGTGTTCAAGAAAGCATTCCTTGATAGGTTCTTTCCAATGGCGAAGAGGGAAGCAAAGGTAGAAAAATTTATCAACCTTCGTCAAGGAGGTATGAGTGTTGAGGAATATTCTCTAAAGTTCACCGAATTGTCCAAGTATGCTCCATCTATGGTTGGAGATCCTAGGGATGAGATGAATAGGTTTGTAACGGGGGTGTCTAGCTTGGCGAGAAAAGAATGTTGTTCGGCTATGCTTCATGATAACATGGATGTATCCCGTTTTATGGTGTATGTTGAACAAATGGAGGATGAAACGCTCCAAGAAAAGAATAGGGAGATGAAGAGGTCTAGATCCGATGAGCACGGTCAATCTAGGTTCAAAATGTGATCAATCAACCAAAATTCTTCCTATGATTCTTCAATGGTCAACAAAGATGGTGTGCCTAACCCTAAATCTCATGGAGGAAATGGAGGTGATTTTTCCTTTGAAAGGCCTACATGTGCTAATTGTGGGAAAAAACATTTGGGTAAGTGTCTTGCCGGCACGGATGGTTGCTTTGGGTGTGGAAAGAAGGGTCATAAGATGAGAGATTTCCCAACATTCATGGAAAAAGGGAGAGAGGCCAAGCAAGCTTCTCTTAGTGGCCCGGATCCTAATGCTACAAAGAAAAATCGCTTCTATGCACTTCAAGTTAAAGAGGATAAGGGTGCTCACTCGGATGAAGGCACCGGTAAGTGATGGTTTCTTTGGGTGGTGAATGTCTTGTTGAGGTCCTTATGTTATGTTCATGTTAACCTTAGTATGGGTTTACTCTTAAGGGGGAGATGGTATGTTGAATAGTAAGGGTGTTGAGAGTTCGGATATCCTTATCAGTTTCTTCTATTCCTATTCAAGCTTGAGACCAAGCGTTCCTTTTAGCTTGTTTTATGTTTTGGAGTCATGTGTGATGATATGTTTACATGGTCTACTTATGATATGCATGTTCTTGATGAATTCATGTTTAAATGATAAAATGAGTTTGTATGAGTTGTATTCCTCATGTTGTTGTGCATTTAGTATGATTTGTCTATTTTTAATTCATGAGATGAATGATGAACATGCCCTAAGATGGTTTTGAGAGTAATTGCCTAATTGGCTTCATGTTGTTATAATGAGCATGCTTATAGTTAGAGAAGGTAATTCCTCCAATGAAATGAGAAATGATGAAGTTTTATGCATAATGAGTTTGTAGATGAAGTTCCTACTTTCTTGTGTTGATTGAAGTATGTTTGAGAGGGAGTTGATGCTTCCTCCTAGTTTGTGCATTGTTTATGATGTTGCATGCATGATAGGCTGCTAGTCTTGAGTCACTACTCCTTAAAAGTGTTTAAAGTATCATTCGAGGATGAATGTTTCTAATGGGGAGATAATGTAACGACCCTAAAATGTAGTAAGTGAAATTAGAGCCTAACGATTGCCGTGTTGAGTCTGTGTTGTGGTTTGAATGTAAAAAATGTTGTTCCAAGTTTAGGTTGAGGGATTTAGGGGTTAAATGTCAAGGTACGACTCCCCAACAACCACCCTTGGTGTCCTTGAAGAGGACCCTAATGCCTAACCCCCAAGACCCCAAGAAAACCAAACATTTTCCAAAAAATTGGACCTACGGTTGGGACCTATGCCCCGTAGGTCCAACCACGGTTCATGGACAAGCTCTGTGGGTCAAGGCGTGCAATAGCCTTCCCAAGTGAGCTTTTGACCCTAACCACGGAGGCCATTGACGGCCCGTGGTCCCACCCATTGTCCGTGGGTGGGGGTCTCGTGGTTCACACATAAGTTGCTGTCAAGCACACGATTTGGGAAAGGGTGTTTTGCTAATTAGTTAATTAGTTTGTTTAAGTTAGTGGACAGTTATTTTGGGGTAATTGTGGTATTTTAAGAGTATTATATTGTATTAACTCTATTTTCCAACTCATTACTTGAAATCACTCAAATCAAAACACTCCTCTCTCCTAAATTCTTTTCTCTAGAAACTGTATTGAAGGTCAAGGTCAAGGTCAAGCTTATGGTTCAAAGGCCAACCTTTTCACTCCAATTTCGTGAGGAAGACATCAAAGAGGTGTGGCAGTTTTCATCCTTGTGTGGCTATCACCCAAGGAGCCCTCTCAAAATACTGTTTTCAAAGATGAACTTTCCCCTAAAATTCTAGGGTTTCACTCAAGTCATGGGTTCTTGCATAAAATGATTTCAAATGTTCAATTGAACTGATATTATGACGAATTAGTTGTTTTAAGGTGAATTATTGAAGAAATTCCATATGAACCCATATTTTCCCCAAATCTCTAATTTGTGAATTATCATTGGGAATTTATTGATCATGAAAGTATGTTGAATTGTTTATGTTTATATGCATTTAGTTTATTGATTCATGTCATTACATGCCTATATTGTAGTATTCTAGTTTTTTTTGTTATTTGTGGTTTATGGCCTTGAAGGGCAAGTTTTGATCAAATTACATGTTGAAGTAGAATTATGCTTGAACTATTGATCCACTTGAATGGTGAAGCTGTTTAATTATTGCATATATTTTTGTATAGAATTGATGGATATCTTCCTTGTACCCCTATATATGAAGGATCTATGTATGATCATGATGAGAAGTATATGTGTGTGATCTCAATGAAAGTACTCTGATCATGTTTAGAATGCTATTGTGCATTATTAAAAGGCTATTCTCAATTGTACACCAATGAAGAAAGAATGAATGAATGATAATGATGTGTTGATTGAAAGGCAATTCTCAATTTTACACTAACGAATGATAATGGGATTCTTAGTTGAATGGCTATTCTCATCTTAGAATCTATGGGCTATCCAATAAATAAATGTTGGGAGGAGATAGATGCCCTCACGTGAGTTGAAGCGGGGTATCTAGTAGCAATCTCTTGGGATGGATGCCCTCTCGTGAGTTGAGGCGGGGTATCAAGTAACAATCTCTTTTTCCTTAATGATGAACTAATGTAATGAAATATTCTATGGGAATGTAGGCTAAGCACCGAGAAGATATTGAATGAGATGGAAACTCATATGTGAGTTGAGGCGGGGTTTCTAGTAGCAATCTCTTGAGATGGATACCCATACGTGAGTTGAGGCGGAGTATCTAGTAGCAATATACTTATCTGATAACTATGTGCCTACATAGGTCTAGCTATTGGATCCACTTAAGCTAAATATCGGCTCTACGTTAGGCAAGTAGACCACATCTTTACGGTGTGGGGTTAGAACACAAGATTCTATGATTTAGCTCTAATAGTCTATGTTGGATAAATGGTTATTCCCATCATGTGAGATGTGCAATATAGTTTCTTGAGAAGTTCTATGAAGCGTGGATAGTAGTATGGGATGCTATTCATTCATTCGTACAAGTCGGCTTCAAGAGGGCTATAGGGAGTTCTCTAAGTCTTATTGACTAATGAACAAATGTTCTCTTGATGAAGTTAATGAAGAATGTCGACTCTAATGTCTAATGTAATGATGCATGTCTTACTTATTGAAAGGAGTTGCTTATCTTGTCTTATTGAATGTAAAGGTTTCTTGTCTATTGTAGCCTCACGGAGTACTTAGTGTGAAGTCGAAGTTTGGGATGCCATTTCATGTCTTACATATGTATGACTTAGGGTTACCTTAGATGGTGACTCCTAAGGTGTTGAAATGTCTCACTTGACTAATGTGCTTATGTGTTGCATGTTTGTACTAAAAGACCATGATGACTTTAAATGTGATGAAATGACTTGTATGTTGGTTATGTCGTATTATATGCCTCTTATATTTATATTCAAGATATTTGTCAAAGATGGCATATGCATGGTTTCTAACCAAAATGTCATTTTTAGCATGATTTTTGCATGGCTATCATACTTAGTAAATTAAATGTGCAAACCCATATTTCTTAAATTTTCTACAAAGTATAGGTTCCGGCAAAAGATTGAGTTCTCTAGTTCAAGGGCTTGTATTAAGATTCTTCCAAGGATAAGTGGTATGTCCTCATAGATCGAGGACAAGTACTTTGATGTTCCATTTCTTTCATGTAATAGACATTAGTAAGACTTTTCGATTGTAAAGGGTCGTGACCCTACTTTTGTTTCAAAGACATTGTTTAGATGGACATGTGAGACTAGTAGACTTCTGTTGTGTTTTTAATAATGCTTTCGATTGTATGGATTTTAAATGAATCTAAATTCTGCACTATTTCCATATCTCTATCTTATGAATGCTATGAGGCTTATATGACGCTTTTCTGAGTCTTGTACTTCATGTCACATCTAGGGTATAGACTCGGGTCGTGACACAAAAACTAAAACTTAAAATCTGCTCCACCTACGACTCCCCCACCCACGGACCATGGGTGGGTCCATGGATTATGCTGCACTCTCGTGGGTGTGGTACTGCACCTTAACTTGCAGGCCATGATAAGGCTTGACCAATGACCCCAACCCACGGGGCGTGGGTCCATCTACGGACAGTAGGTGGCAAACATAGGTTGTTGAAATTTGTCAGCTTTTAGGGGCTGTTTTGAGGTCCTCTTTTAGGACCCCTTGGGTGGTCGTACCTTGACCCCCTAACCGTAAAACACTTGTTTTAAGTACGGGAACTATTTTTGTGAGTTCAAGCCTCATACCAAACACTTAAACTCTCACGAAAGACTATAAAACTCTGTAGTTCAACTCACTAGTTTCCAAGGTGTAATATCTTATGGTGTATGCCGAACAAATGGAGGATGAGAAACTCCAAGAAAAGAGTAAGGAAGTAAAAAGGGCTAGAAATGATGATTGGAATTTCTCCAATTCTAGGTCCGATGGACCAGGCCTACAAAAGTTCAAGAAAAGGTTCTCCAACCAAGGTTCCTCAAATGCTTCTCCAAGGGCCAACAAAGATTTGGTGTCTAACCCTAATCCTCAAGGAGGAAATGGTGGTGGATCTTGTATGGCTAGGCCTACTTATGCTAAGTTTGGTAAGAAACATGATAGTAAGTGTCTAGCCGGCTCAGATGTGTGTTTCGGTTGTGGTAAGAGTGGTCATCAATTGAGGAATTGCCAAACACCTTCGGTAAAGGTAAATGAGGGAAAACTAGCTCCTCCTAGCGGTTCAAACTCCAATGCTTCAAAGCAAAACCGCTTTTATGCTCTTCAATCCCGAGGTGACCAAGAGAGCTCCCCGGATGTGGTGACCGGTATGGTAAAATCTTTCTTATTGATGTATATGCCTTGTTAGATCCCGGTTCTACTTTGTCCTTTGTGATACCTTATGTGGCCATGAATTTTGATATGCTCCCCGAAGTGTTATTAGAACCTTGTTTGGTTTTTACCCTGGTTGGTGATTCTGTGGTGGCTAAGAGGGTTTACAGAAGATGTCCTATTTCATTGTCCTATGGAGTTACTCTTGTTGACATGGTAGAACTTGACATGTTAGACTTTGATGTGATTCTTTGTATGGATTTATTGTGTGCATGTTATGCCTCTATTGATTGTAGAACTCGGGTGGTTAGATTCCAATTTCTGAATGAGTTTATCTTAGAGTGGAAGGTGGGAAATACTATGCTTAGAGGTCAATTTTTATGTTACATCAATTCTAGGAAGATGATCTCGAAATGTTGTCTTTACCATCTTGTTAGGGTGAAGGATGTTGAATCCGAAACCCCTTTTCTTGAGTCGGTTCTGATGGTTAATGAGTTCCCAGAAGTTTTTCCCTATGATTTACCCGGTATTCCACCCGAGCAGGAAATAGATTTTGGTATTGTCTTTCTTCCAGATACACAACCTATCTCTATTTCTCCTTCTATAATGGCTCCGGCGGAGTTAAAAGATTTAAAGGAACAATTAAAGGATTTGTTCGACAAGGGTTTTATCTGACCAAGTATCTCTCCATGGGAGGGACTTGATGAAAAGAGTGTTTAGGCAATACCTCGACATGTTTGTGATTGTGTTTATCGATGATATTTTGATTTACTAAAGAAGTGAGAATGAGCATGTTGACCATTTGAAAATTGTGTTACAAGTTCTTACGGACTAACAACTTTTTGCAATTTTAGCAAGTTTGAATTTTGTTTAAGATCTGTAGCATTCCTTGGTCATATTGTGTCAAGCAAGGGTATTTAGGTAGATCATAAGAAGACGGATGTGGGCAAGAGTTGGCCTTGATCTTTATCACTGACAGACATTAGAAGTTTCTTGGGGTTACCCGGTTACTATAGGAGATTTGTTGAGGGTTTTTCTACCACTGCCTCTCCTTTGACAGCCTTGACTCAAAAGAAAGCTAAGTTTGTGTTGTCGGAAGCTTGTGAGAATAGTTTCAAAGAGTTCAAAGATAAAATTACTTATGCTCTAATGTTGACCATACCAGAGGGTACCGATGGCTTTGTGGTGTATTGTGATGCCTCTAGAGTT
This sequence comes from Solanum acaule, assembly GCA_036250505.1. NCBI lineage: Eukaryota > Viridiplantae > Streptophyta > Magnoliopsida > Solanales > Solanaceae > Solanum > Solanum acaule. The sequence goes on along the minus strand of JAJOOR010025051.1, from coordinate 9,828 downwards.
GGGTTGGGATGTGTTCTTATGCAAAATGGTAAGGTGATTGCCTATGCTTTGAGGCAACTTAAGGTCCATGAGAAGAATTATGCTACCATGATCTTGAATTCACGGCGGTTGTGTTTGCCATTAAAATATGGAGGCATTATCTATATGAAGTTCATGCTGATGTGTAGACCGATCACAAGATCTTACAATATGTCTTTAGTCAGAAAGACCCAATTCTTCGACAAAGAAGGTGGTTAGAACTATTAAAGGATTATGGCATGAGTGTCCTTTATCACCCCGTCAAAGCTAATGTGGTAGCAGATGCACTTAGTAGATTTTCCATGGGTAGTGTGGCACATGTAGAGGATGAAAAGAAAGAATTGGTTCGTGATGTTCATAGGTTAGCTCGGTTAGGTGTTCAACTAGTGGATTCACCCAAGGCTGGTGTCATGGTTCATAACAGTTTAGAATAGTCCTTTGTGATTGATGTGAAGTCTATGCAAGACCTTGATTCTATATTAGGTGAGTTGAAAGAGTCGGTTCTCAAAATGTCAGTTTAGGCTTTCTCCCAAGGGGGAGATGGGGTGCTTAGGAACCAAGGTTGGCTATGTGTTACGGATGTTGATGGTTTGAGGGAACAAATTTTAGAAGAAGCTCATAGTTCTTGATATTTTATTCATCCGGGACCCACCAAGATGTACTGTGATTTATAGGAAGTCTATTGGTGGAATGGTGTGAAGAAAGGTATCGTGGGAATTTTAGCCGTCCTAATGTTCAACAAGTTAAGGTTGAGCATCTAAGGATGGGAGCCTTATCCCAAAATATAAGTATTCCCACTTTGAAGTGGAAAATGTGAATAGGGACTTTATTATGTATTTGCCTCACACTCGAAGGTAACATGATTCTATTTGGATCATTATAGTTCGGATGACAAAATCAGCCCACTTTATTCCATTCAAGGTTTCTTTTTTGGCGAAAGACTATGCCAAGTTGTATATTAGAGTGATGGTGAAGTTGCATGGGGTTCCTTAGTCTATTATTTCAGATCGGGGTACTCAATTTACTTCACACTTTTGGAAGTCATTCCAAAAAGGGCTTGGCACTAAGGTTAAGCCTACCGCGACTTTTCATCTCCAAGCTGACGGGCAAGCGGAGGGTACCATCCAAACATTGGAAGATATATTAAGGGAATGTGTAATGACTTAAGGGTAATTGGGATGACCATTTGCCTTTAATAGAGTTTGCGTACAATAATAGATATCACTCAAGAATTGGTATGGCTCCCTTTGAAGCTATGTATGGTAGGAGATGTAGGTCTCTTGTTGGTTCGTTTGAGGTAGGTGAAATTGCTTTGTTAGGTGCCAAATTAGATTTTGAGGCCATTGAGATAGTCTAACTCATTAGAGAGAGGTGTAGGACGACCTAAAGTCAGCAAAAGTCTTATGCTGATGTAAAGAGAAGGGTTCTAGAATTTAAGGTTAATGATTAGGTATACTTGAAGGTTTCATCCCTGAAGGGTGTGATGAGATTTGGCAAGAAAGGGAAACTTAGTCCCCGTTATGTAGGCCCATACAAAATTTTGAACCGTATTAGGAAAGTTGACTATCAGTTAGATTTGCCAAATAACTTGGTGCCAGTTCATCCAGTATTTCATGTTTCTATGCCTAAAAGGTGCATGGGTGATCCAATAACCATTATCCCCCTAGAATAGTTGGGATTTGAAGAAAGTCTTTCATAAGAGGAAGTTTAGGTAGTAATCCTAGGCTGACTAGTTAAAAGGTTTAGAAACAAGAAAATAACTTCCGTGAAGGTTTTATGGAGAAATAACTTAGTTGAGGGTGCTATTCGGGAGGCCGAGGCCGATATGTAGTCCCGATATCCTCATTTCTTTCGTTCTACTCCTATTCAAGCTTGAGGCAAGTAGTTACTCTTATGTTTTCTTGTTTTGGGGGTCATGTATGATATATGTGTTTTCCATGATTTCCTTATGATATGCCTGTTCTTGAGAAATTCATGTTTAGTAAAAAAATGAGTTTTCACGATTTATGTGTTCCTCATGTTGGTTGGCCTTTAGTATGATTTGCATATTTGATTCATGAGGTGAGTGGATGAAAAAACTTTACAATGCTTTCGAGAGTAATTGCATATTGGCTCCATGATATTGTGTTGAACATACTTTTAGTTGGAGAAGGTAGTTCCTCCTATGAATATGAGAAATGTAGAATTTCATGCGTAATGTGTTGTTCCTACTTCCTTGTGTTGCGTTGATTATATTTGAGATGGAGTTGAAGTTTCCTCCTTTGAATTATGCATTATTTTGATGTTGCATGCATGATGGGCTGCTAGTCTTAAGTCTTTACTTCCGTAAGGTGTCTAGATCGTCATTCGAGGATGAATGTCCCTAAGGGGAGTTATCGTAACACCCCGAAAACTAGTAGGCAAAACTAGAGCTTGACGTTGAGGTAAGAGTCTTAAATATACCTCCTCTTACCTAAAAAAGTAGGGTTTCGTGTTAGAACATCAAGGTACGACCCCCATGGACTAACCTGAGGTCGTTGAGGAGGACCCAAAATTTGGCCCAAATTAGTCCACCCACGAGAAGGAACCATGGCCAGTAGGTGGACCCACGCCCCGTGGGTGATGGATTGTGGGTCAAGACCCTAGAAAATGAGTTGCAGGACCCAACCCACGAACCACCAACATGCCACATTGGTCCATCCACAAGCCATGGAAGTGGGGTCGTTGGTGGTCACCTGAAATTGCTTTTTGGCTGTTACACTTAGGGGCATTATAGGGTTTCCCGGTTTTAATTAATATTGTGTGACGTCGTTTTATACTAAATTAGACTAGCTATATAATGTTTTAAGACCCTTGAATTAAGTAATCTTCCTCATAATTCCAAAATACCAAATCAAGCCCACTTTTAGACAAATATTCTTTCTTGAACTTCAAGGAAGAAGAATGTAAAACCACGAAAACTAGTAAGTCGAACTAGAGGGTTCTAGAGCCTTGTATGGGAGTTTTGGAGTTTCGTAGGAGGGTTAAAACTCATAAAATGATTCACGAACTTAGAGTGAGGTGTTTAGGGGATAAACGTCCGGGTACGACTGCAACAACCGGAAAATTCGTAGGCTGAACTAGAGCCTAAACGTAATGTCAAAAAGGTGTAAAATGAAATCCCCTAAGTTAGTAGACTATCTAGGTGTCCTATGGGGGTTATGAGTCAAGGCCTACGGGAAGAGTGCCAACCAAAAGGAGGCAAGCCAAGGCCAAAGGGACAAGGCTGCCCCAAAGTTGGAGCTACTGCCTTAAGCACCACGGCCATCACCACGGCTCATGGTCATGACCAAGGGCAAGTAAAAGGCTCCGTGGAGTTTCCTTGGCTAAGGGAGAGGAACCTCCAAGTATCCTAGACACTGCCTCACCCTTCAAGAGAGGGACCACGAGTCATGCTCCACTATACGACTCGTGAAAGTGGGTGTGGAGCTCCCTTAGCTTTTAGAGAGTTGGGGGTTGTTTAGGGTAGGTACTGCACAAGGTACCACGGGCACCACAACTGGCCGTGGTTCACTTGACGATGGAGAGGGGTGGCTGGTAAAGGTCACTTGGCACCAAGGCTTGAAGGCCTTGCCCCCACAAGGCCAAGTCATGACCAAGGGAATCACCACGGATCATGGGAGGCTCCGTGGTCTTGCCTTGGCCAAGTGATGGCTTGTGCACAAAAGGGGAGCTACTTCCTCCAACACCACGGGAAACACCACGGCCTATGGTTCACATTCACAACTCATGAATGGTGGCCGTGGTCCATGACGGGGACCATTTAAATGAGGAGTTTTGGGACATTCTTTTTTAAGTCCTATTTATGTAGGGGTGTTTTGGGTATTTTATACGTCAATTATATATTAGTTTTGAAGTCTAAATTCATAAGTTTTGGTCATTATACACAGGCACCCAATTGAAATCAAAACTTTCATACTTTTCCCTAAACTCTCTTTTTAAAAACCCAAGAAGAAGAAGAATACATTGGAGCTACGGTTCAAGGTTCTTTCCCATATTGCTTGGAGTTCGCCATTGATTCTCAAGGAATCAACTAAGGTATGGTTGGTCTTCACTCTTGGGATCTTTTCCCTAAGAGGCCCTCTCAAAATTGTATTTAAAAGTTCCTCAAATTCTAGGTTTTCTCTCATTTTAGTGGGTCACTTTCCAAATGTGTTTTCATTGAATTATAATGATTAATTGTGCTTTTATATGATGATTTGTGGAAGAAATATTGTCATGTTGATGGTTGTTGAACAAATCCCCACAAGACCCATGAATTCCCATTTTTTCTCACTTTAAACCCTAGTATGACTTTAATGGTGAATGAATGATGATAATCTAATAGGTAATTGTGGAATTCATTATTGACCCAAAAGAAGGTTATATTTGAATGGTCGGAGTCATGTGAAAAGAATTTTCAATCGCTCCGATATTGACCTTACCGAAGGGTTTGTAGTATATTGTGATGCTTCAAGATTAGGGTCAGGGTGTGTCCTTATAGCATGGTAAAGTTATCGATTATGCTTCTAGACAATTAAATATTAATGAAAAAAACTATCCATCCCACGATATCGAACTAGCTGCGGTAGTCTTTGCTTTAAAGATATAGAGACACTATTTCTATGTGGTACACGTAGATGTGTTTACCGACCACAAAAGTCTTCAATATATTTTTAGCCAAAAAGAATTGAATTTCCAATAGAGGAGGTGATCGGAACTTTTAAAAGACTATGATATGAGTGTCCTATACAACCCCAGAAAGGCTAACGTGGTTGCGGATACGTTTAGTAGAGTGTTCGTGGGTAGTGTTGCTCACATAGAGGATGAGAAGAAGGAGTTAGTTCGGGAGGTTCAGAGATTGGCCCTGTTAGGTGTCCAACAAAGGGATTCCTCTAACGGTGGGTTTATGGTTCATCGTTGTTCCGAGTCATCACTTGTGGTTGAGCTTAAGTCCAAGCAACATCTAGATATTACTTTGATGGAATTGAAAGAGTCAGCTCTTGATAAGTCCGTTGAGGCTTTCTCCCAAGGGGGAGATGGAGTGCTTAAGTACCAAGGAAAATTGTGTGTGCTGGATGTGGATGACTTAAGGGAGAGAATTTTTGAAGAGGCTTAAAGTTCTCGATATTCTATTTATCCCGGAGCCACCAAAATGTATCGTTACCTACGAGAGATCTATTGGTGGAACGGAATGAAAAGGGATATAGCGAGCTTTGTGGCCAAATGCCCTAATTTCCAACATGTCAAAGCCGAGCATCACAGACTAGGAGGTTTATCCCAAGATATAAGTATTCCCACTTGGAAGTGGGAGGATGTCAATATGGACTTTGTGGTAGGTTTGCCTCGTACTCAAAGGCAACATGATTTTATTTGGGTCTTTGTTGATAGGATGACTAAATCAGTCCATTTCCTTCCCATCAAGGTTTCTTATTCGGTGAAAGACTATACTAAGTTGTACCTTAAGGAAGTGATGTTACATGAAATTCCTTCTTCTATCATTTTGGATAAAGGTACTCAATTTACTTCGCACTTTTGGAAGGCATTCCAAAATGGGCTTAGTATTAAAGAGAAGCGTAGTACCGCATTTCACCCTCAAATGGATGGTCAAGCGGAACGGAACATTCAAACCTTGGAGGACATGTTGAGAGCATGTGTGATTGATTTCAAAGGTAATTGGGATGATCACCTTCCCTTAATTGAATTTACCTAGAATAGTAGCTACCATTCAAGTATTGCCATGGCTCCGTTTGAAGCACTTTATGGTTGGAGGTGTAGATCTCCGGTTGGTTGGTTTGAAGTAGGTGAATTTTCTCTTCTTGGTCCCGAGCTGGTTTATGAGGCTATTGAAAAGGTTCGACTTACAAGAGTAGGTTGAAGATGGCTCAAAGTCGGCAAGAGTCCTATGCCGACAATAGAATAAGGGATCTTGAATTTGGGGTTGGTGATTGGATCTACTTAAAGATCTCGCCCTTGAAAAGGGTAATGAGGTTTGGTCAAAAGGGGAAGCTTAGTCCTCGATACGTGGGCCCTTAAGAAAGCCTAGGACTTGTCCATGAAATGAAGACCTTAAGTCTTGACTATGAACGTGGACTATGCCAAAGGATGACCTAAGGGTGGTACTTAGCTTGGATAGTATTATGGGATGATATCCTTGCCTTGCACATGTATACTTGGAGGCGGCTTTTGAATTAGTCCTCTTGTAGTACGAAAGACTTAAGGTTGAAGTTTAGGTTGTCTTATGATTGAATTATGATGTTTACTTGAGATCATGGTTATGCTTATGTTATTATCTCTTATGTTGACTAACCATTTTGAGATGCTCTTATGTTGTTATGTTAGCTTTCATACTTGGTACATTTTGTACTAACGCATACTTTGCCGAAATTCTAATCCAATGTAGGGTTTGGAGACTTAAGTGCAACTTTGGAGCTAGGTTCTAAGAGATCAACGAGAGTTGAAGATCTTGTTGAGTCCTTATAGTTTCGAGGACAAAACCCACCTTTTCCTTTACGTCATTTACCTTTTTGTTTTAGACTTTGTATGGGCTATGTCCCAAAGTTTTATTCTAAAGTTGTAATAGATGGTTTGATACAAAAGTGTAGAAAAAGACTTCCACTTGCTTTTATGAAAATGATTTTGATTGTATGGATAATGTTTTTTTAAGAAAAAACATTTTGTACTTTCCTATTATCCTATGTTTATGATATGCTAAGGGCTTGTATGAGATCTCTTTGGGGTCAAGTACGCCGTTTTACGTCTAGGGGTACCCCTGGGTCGTGACAAAAAAGAAGAAGTTGGGGCTAGGGTTCAAGGAACAAGATTTTCCACTCAAATTCGTTGGATTTTGTAACACCCGAAAAACTAGTAGGTGATTAACTAACTTAACTAACTAGACTAGGAATTTACCACCGTGCCCCTTATTTGGGGCAAGGTGGTAGCCCTTTCATAAATGATTACCGAAGTATTCTAATGCTATGTCTTGAACTGGTAGACCTAATGGTGGTAGACCTTCATGATTAGTCTATGAACTACTATAATGATAAACCTTGAATCGGTAGACCTAATGGTGGTGGCCCTTTCTTGAGGATTCAATTAGCTATCCTAATAATGTACCTTGAATCGGTAGACCTAATGGTGATGGCCCATTCATGTGTGTAATGTACTTTAGGTCAGTAGACCTAATGGTGGTAGCCCTCTCAAGTATAATAACGTAAATGAGAATGAACTACTCTATGGGAATGTACGCTTAGCATCGAGTGGATATGGTAAGATAGAAGCTCTTCCCATGTTAGGCCGGGTTTTAATGAACATCTTTCTAGTCCTAAATATATGTGCCCATATAGGTTATTAGCTAGTGGGTCCACCTAAGCTAAAATGTTACCGGTCCTACCTTAGGCAAGTAGACCAACCCTTTACGGTGTTGGATAGACACCGAATTCCATGATTTGCTCACATGGTTTATGTCGGTTAATGCGTATTCCCATCATATGAGTTACGTGCTATGGTTACTCAAGAGGTTCTGTGAAGTGTGGGTGATATTATGGGATACCATTTATGCATTGCACGAGTAGGCTTTAAGAGGGCTATGGTGTGTTTCTCTAATGTCATAATGTCTAATGAAATGAATGTGCTCATAATGATGCTATTGAGAATGTTGACTTAAAGGTTTAATGTAATGATGAATGCTTAACTTGGAAATATGATTATGAGTTACTTTCCTTGTCATGACTTATTAAATGTGAATATTCCTTATACGTGAGTATTGACTAAAGATAAGAATGAAGAATGGTAAGTACATCTATGATGGCCTCAAAGTGGTACCTACTATGAATGGTAGTATGGGATGCCATTCCTACATTGCACAAGTATAGCTTAGGTTTACTTAAGGTGATGGTTCTAATGTCTTATAACAGTTTACATGATGATTATGGTTGTATCTTATGCCTTTTCTACTAAAGTTCATGATGTTTCTCAGAAGTGGCATATAGCATGGTTTTCAACCAAGATGTCCTTATTAGCATGATTTTTGCATGACTATCATACTTAGTACATTTTTGTGTGCTACCCATATTTCTTCTAATTTTACTACAAAGTGTAGGCTCCAAATCTTAAAGTGACTTCTATTGTTCAAATCTTGGATTGATTCTATCTAAAGATAGTTGGTGAGTCCTTATGGTTCGAGGACGAGAGTTTTCATTTTAGTTTCTTTTATGTCATTTTACGTTACAAGCTATGTTGAAGGGTTGTGAGCCTATATTTGATTCAAGTTGTATTAGATGTCCATGTGAGACAAGTTAGACTTTCGCTGTTTGTTTTTAAATAAAGACTACGATTGTATGGATTAAAGTTTTTAAATTCCGTGCCATTTCTTATGTCTTATGTTATGAATGCTATGAGGCTTATATGAGGCTCTTCGGAGTCCTATATGCAGTATTACATCCGGGGTGTAGGCTCGGGTCGTGACAGATTTCTTCACTACGGTATGGTAGTCCTTCATCCATGGATGGTTTTCATCCAGGGAGTCCCTCCAAACTCAATTTCAAAACTTGTAATTTCCCAAAAATCTTGGATTTTACTCCGAGTCATGGATTCCATCCAAAACTGATTCTAATGATCTAATTACTTCATATTATGATTGAATTGATGATTTATTATAGGTTTTATTTTGAAATCCCCATGAATCCATGAAATCCCCATATTTCCCAATTTACGAGTTTGTGATATAGGTGAATTGATAAAAGAAGGATACTATGGAATTATGCATGTAGTATTTGAACAACTTGAATTATGATTATATCCATGTCTAATGTAGTAGTTCCAGATGTATTGGTTGAATGTGATCTATGGTCCTTGAATGCAACATATGAGATTTATGTATATGTTTTATGTACACTTTGAGAGTAAAGTGTCTATGATGATGATATTGTTGTTGTGTTGTTGAAACGACATTCTCACATTCACACTCCAAGAATGAACATGATTATGATGTAACTATGGTGCTGATTAAAGGGCTATTCTCATGAGCACATAATGAACATGATATTAAACGTTTTCTCACATAATGATGATTCAAAGGTCAAAAGGCAATTCTCACCTATTAAATCTAAACGTAGACATGGACAGTGAAAGGTTATTCTCACGCATGATCTATTAAGCTAAACAAGTTATTTCTTAATAAGTACTTTATTGAATAAATGCTAAGAATCGAGTGGATATTGTTATGAGATGGAAGCTACCCCGTAAAAAAGGGCTGGTTTCTAGAAATATTCTCTTCAGATGGAAGCTCCCCTGTGAGAAAGGGCAGGTTTCTAGTAGCAACCTATTTATCCCATAAACTATGTGCCCCCATAGGTCTTTAGCTAGTTGATCCACCAAAAGCTAATACATGTTGGTCTTACCTTATGAAAGTAGGACAACCCTTTTTGGTGTGGGTAAAACCGGATTCCATTTTAAGCTCGCATGGTTTATGTCGGTTAAGGCTTATTCCCACTATGGCAACAACATGAACAAGAATATGAATTATGAACTATGGTTACTCATGAGGATTGACTTAACATGGGTGGGATTATGGGATCTTATTCATGCATTACACAAGTTGGCTTTTAGGTTGAGATATGTTCCTTCTATGAAACGATGACATATGAGTTGATTATGCTTATAACTTATTGTCACGACCCGGGAGCACCCCCTAGTCGTAACCGGCGTACTCGACCTCGAAGAGGTCTAATACAAGCCTCTTAGCATTCATTCATCGCATAGACACCAAAACCATAAGGAATTAAAAACTTTCTTCACACACAAAGATACTTT
>JAJOOR010025050.1:0-30039 GCA_036250505.1 Solanum acaule | reverse complement strand
GAAAAAAGTCTGAAATATATTTGAACTTTGACCGAAATTGTTGTAACGATACCAAACTTTTGAAAGGACCCTTTACCCCCCCCCCCCCCTACACTATTTAATAGTGTATTTTAAAGGTATATATGTGCCCACATGGACATAAAAAACATTGCATAATTATAAATAGTAATGTGTCTACGTGGGCACATATATACCTTTAAAATACACTATTAAATAGTTCAGGGAGGTAAAAGGTCCTTCATAAAGTTTGGTATTGTAACAGCAATTTCGGCCAAAGTTGGAGTATTTTTCAGACCCTTTTCCCTAAGATAAAATATTGGCCTATTTATAAATCAAAACGGCCAAAACTGGCAACCAGGGGCGCGACGTGGAGGCATTTCTGAGAGTTACATCGTGACAAAATAGTCTTCTCCACGATGTGGTTGCTACACGAAGCACACTGCCTCAATCTGAATTTTGCGAACTAAATTAAAAATCCCTCTCCGTGACGCTGAGAGGGCAAGGAGTGTTCTACATAAATTGGTTAATATGCACCCACGAATCACATCCCTCTCCGCGATGCAGAGAGGATATGAATCTCCCTTGACTTCATTTTTTCACTCTTAGAAATGCTGGTAAAGATATATTTTATTGCCACTAAAAACACTAGCTTTAACAGTAATTGTTTGCGGCAATTATGATAGTTGCTAAATCCAATCCAAAACAGTTAATTATGCTCTTTTAACGTCAACTTTTATGGCCAGTAAAATTCAATCAAATTGCTGCTAAAAGTCAATAGTTGTAATGGCAATTGTTTTTGACAACTAGAATGGCAACCATATATCTTCTGAAAATGTTAATTTGCCTTTTTAACGTCTATTTTTAAGGAATGTAAATTGAAATAAATTGTCGCTAATAGTTAGTATCCTTAATCACAGTTGTTTGATGACAATTATAAAGGCTACAATATCCCTTCTAAAGTGTCTAAATCTCCCCCTGTTGGCATCCAGTTTTGTTGCTAGTAAATTCAATAAAATTATCACTAAAATATCACGATGACAAATGAAAATGGCCCTTGTGGTGCATGGGCATGTGTTTGGCACTGTTGCACAAAAGATGTCATAAGTAATAAAATTAGCATATATAAGTCATTGTGCACAATCACTCAAGTATAAAGTTGTACATTTTTTTGAGCTTGTTTCAATTACAATCAGAAAGAATAGAAATAGACATTATTCATGACAAGGTGGTGCAGTAGTTGGATAACTTTGGGCATTTTGTTGATGTAGTTGATAGAAATACAGTGTCTCCTTTGACCAAAGTGTCTCATTTCACCTTTCCACTGGAAGTAAAGAAATTTAAGTATTAGATTAGCATTGCAAGGGAGATGAAGGGTGATCATAAGTATATAATTAGAAGTATCCACTAAAGGAAACAATAAACATTACATTGACATTGACTTTCTAAAGAGTTAGAGGAACAACAAAAAATATTAAACTCTTGCACAAAAAACATTATTTTCCAAGCAATGAAAAGCTGATGAAAGCAAATAAATTATAATACAGTGTAAAGGGTTGACATAAATTAAAGGATGGAGTGAACCGAGAGAGTGAGTTGAGAAGGTGAACTAAGAAACTTTGAGTTTTTACTACAATATAAGTCAATCAAAATTTCAAGACTCACAATCATATTTTAAGAATAAAGATAAGATGAACACTCTTACATGCAAAGACTATGTTCTTGATAACTATCGCACCAAGCAGAGGCGTATCCAGGATTTCGGCTAGATGGATGCACGATTACGAAAAAATGTATCTTAAATATAAATTTGAACGATTTGATTTTTAGGTCCTTAATATGAACCTTTAAATTTTAAAAATTATAGGTCCAATATATATAATTTTACTAGTTTTGAATTATAATATACACATTTGATTTAATTATATAAAAAACTTACCGTGCTAAATTTTTTAGGAATTTTAAATGTAATTTTTTTTTAAAGATTAAAGGAAAAAAATAAAAGCAAAATTAGTTGAAACGTCAAAAGTGTAACCGTTAAACCACTTGGAGAGGTGTTACTCAAAAAGACAAGATAGATATAAGATTTAAATTTCTATCCTCACTTAGAGAGGTGCACCCAATCATCATCGTATTATTATATGATACTTTGAACATGGGTTCACACATCTATATTTAAATATTTTTTAAAAAATATAACACTACTATGTATGATCTAGAGAGGGGAGCATGGGTTCACGTGAACCCACGGCACCCCCTCTGGATACGCCTCTGGCACCAAGCACTATGTTTTTAGCGCACCACACCTGAGATATGACGTATTATTTCTTAATTGGTTATGTCCTATATATTCAGAAGTATCTGAAGAGTAATGCTTTTCATATCATATTATTGACATGAATTATAATATATTCCCTGATTTCTAGCTTGTTTTTAGCGGTCACAAATACATATGACCACAAAGACACATTTACAAAAATTGGCACCACAAAGAAGAGAAAATAAGATGGGAGATAATAGAAAATGAGCAAAAATTATTGACATACACAAAGAAAATCTAAATTTTGAGAGACTGGAAAAAAACTTAGAAGTAACCTGTAGCAAGAAAGTTGTAGTAGGGTCTTCATATTGCTACAGAAAAACTGTCAATGTATACAAAAAATGTTAATGATATACATGTGATGGAATCACTTAGGATCTATAAGGATTGCTATTTACCAAGAATATATCCACATATAACATATTAAGGCTTCGCAGTATTTACGTACATTCATGAACAAAGTGAAAAGATAACAATCAAAATTGGAGGTGAAAATGTGCTTGTATATTAACTTTAATGACGTCCATAAATTCATTCAATGACAACTCTAGGGAAGCCCATTTAGTACCAATTAGTCGCATTATCCGATATACTTTTAATGTAAAATATACTTTTAATATAAAATAAAGCATTAAATAATATACAATAACGCATTAAAAATTATCAAAGAATATACAGATATCATGCCATTGGCATCAGAGGCGAATCCAGGATTTCAAGAAAACGGGTGCACCATTGCTTTAGAATTTTGTTTTTTTTTTTTTGAAAAAACGAGTGTTATTAGTTACTAAAAAATATTGAAGTGAATTGTGGCTGGCTGGGATTGAACCCAGGACCTTGGTGTTAAAATCTGGTTGTCAAACCAGTGAACCATCCAGCAACTTTAGGAACGGGTTCAACAAGTGTTTATTTAATATGTTCTTTAATAATTATACAAGTAATATATCGAGTTTAGTCGGAGGACCACGGGTTCGGGTGACCCAATTTTTACACATAAATTCGCCACTGATTGGCATGCAAAAGCAAGAGAGGGCCTTTGATTTATGTATAAAAAAAAAGAGTAACATTCATAATCAACAAAAACATTATAAGCCACTTTACCAAGTTAATGTTCCCTCTAAATGGAATTTCTCTAATTCAGTTTGGTAAAGATTAACTAACAAATAGGGTACTATCAGTACAATCCTATTGCAATTCCAAGCAGGACATATATAGGACAAGAAGAATTCAAAGCTTTTCTTGAAATAAGTTATAGATATTGAAGGCGTTGTCCGAAATGACCATATTCCAGAAATAGTACAGTCTTCATGTATGTTTAACGTGATAAGATATTTCTAATGCTAGAAAATGACTTAGTAAATAATTAAAACATACCAAAGAGTTTAATCTATTTAATTAGCAGTAGAAAATAACAAGCAACCACCAATCCATCATAATATAAATCCAAGTTTTTTATTAGTAAAGAGCTCATATCCATTTAGTTTATTTTCATCAATAAGAAAATTGGGCTTCAGAGACATTGGTTTTATTACTGATCAAGACATTATTTTATTACTTTCTCATTTGCGCAAAATAATTAACATATTTAAATGAGACCGTCTCATTTCATACCAATCTACATATTGCTGGGATTGACTATTGCAACATAGCACAATTTTAATATTAATAATACAAACAGCACAACTAAGACATCACTGACATATCCTATTTTCCTAAACTTCTTCTTCAGTAATCAATGTATAACTTCAGGGTCAAATTCATTTTTCTCCCCTCAAATATCATCTTAATCCAAGTTGGACTTTAATCTAAATTTTGTAATGTGTACTTTATTACTCTCTGATTGTTCCCACCTTATAAGTATAAGTCGAACACTAGACCCATGTAGTTATTTTCTCCTGTTTCTTATTTTTAGAACTCATATGGTGATTCTTCCGTTTGTTTTTAGCATTCATAAAAAACTACAAAAAATTTCTTTTAACAATGAAATTGAGCAGTAGATAGGGCCAAAGGTTTTTCCTCCCAATAATTTTCAAATAGAAAGATAAAATAAGTGAATTGTAGTGAGGTCTACTAGATAAGAAGTATTACATGATCCATAATTGTGTTGAACCTCAATATGAGTAGAATTATCCAATTAGTAGATTGATCATCAAGTGTTTAGACTTGAGAGTAAATCTTACCATCCATCAATCTCTTAATAAACAAACACACATCTCATCATCATGTTGTTCATCACATATGATTCACATAGTTCCTTCTCAAAAATGATGTAACCATCTAGTTACAAGAGTATGTATTCAAATTGCTCTTGCCAAAAGATTTTAGAATATTCAAACACATTTAATATGTAAAAACTTATGAATACTCATCTTACCTCAATAGCATATAATTTGAGATCTTCAATGCAAATATTTATTAATTTGATCATGAACTCATATTTCATCTCCAACTAATGTGGCTCCTTTTACTGTAATTTGTGTTTTGGGACAGTGATAGGCCTTAAACGGAAACTTCTTCTACCCACCTTTCATTCCATTGAGGGACAAGAGGGCTCTGAAAAGAACAAACAACAAGAAAAACATGTATTCGTGTCAAATAATTTCACAGCTATTTCTATGGCAAACACAAAAAAAAAAAAGTAAAAACGTCTTTATTGTGACATGCAACTCAATTTTTTTCTCCTAAATAATGTTCACACCAAAACACCTTCCAGCTCATAGAATTTGTATTAATGAGAATACTAGCTTGAGAAAATTTAACACAAAAAAGCATAAAAATTCAAGTTTCACATTCAACTGTCAATCCAATGTAAACTTTTTATACATGAGATCAAATTATTTCTTTAATACAAACTTTACAGCAAACAAGAAAATTATTTCAAACTCTAATGAAGCTACCACTAAAAATACAACTAGATCAGAAACTACAAATAAATTAGAAGCATCAGAATATATAGGAAACTGAACCAAATCTACCATGAACATTTTTGGATACTTCTCCAACAAAGCACCTTCACTAGCTTAAATTACACATTCAAATGAAATTTGAACGGAAAAAAAATAAGTTAAGAAGAGAAAAATAAAAGAATAATTGAATTTAAATTAAACAAAGGAATTAAATTTCCCCCTTATGTCAATTTAACAATTTATCCTATTGACTTTTAAACAACATACAATCAAAGAAAATTCAAACGAAGGGATAAATAAGTTATTGGAGGAAGTTGATTGTTGTTACCATCATACCCACAACAACTACACTAACAACAAGAAGAATTGAACCTGGCTCAATTTAAGAGTGATTTTAATGAATGGATCTAGACCATGCAAATAGATCAGGTGTTGTGATGAAATCAATTAACCCTAAAAGATAAAGATAACATAGAGTCGTATAAAGATAAAATTACCGGTGATGATGATGACAGATGGCAGTCAATGACGATTTCGGTTGTTGATGGAAGAAAGAGATTTCCCATAGGCCTTTGTGTCGAACTGATAGGGGGTATTCTTTCTTTTGGTACTCTTAAAGAGATTGAATTTTTAATTAAAGGTATATATTTTCTAGGCAGGAGTGGATCACACCAAATTAAGAATTGGAGGAAAGGTAAAAGTTTTACTGGCTATTCACTTTAATTGTCAGTAAAGACATAGTTATTGCAGGCTAATATTCATTGGCAGGTAGACTTTGCCTTTCGTGGATAAATTAGCAGTAATTTACTTATTGGCTCTATATAATTGCCACTAAAACCCCTTTTTGTTGTAGTGTAAATACTCCTAAGATCATATATACACAAGAATCTAACTCAAACAACTCAAGGAAACAACACTATAACCTCAAAATACTCCTCAATCTCAACCAAAATTCAAGAACGAAAGCAATTCAAGAACACACATCAAGAACATTCAAACTTCCATTCTTTTTTGGACGAGTTCATGCTGAAATAAACATGTTTTGCACGTGGGTGAACGAACCCAAAGTTATGAAAGTCTCACATACCTCGTAAGATCAAAACCTTGATGAAATCTGCAATCAATTCCTCACGAAGACGACGAATCATGACTATCCTCTTTTCTTCTCTCTTGAGTTTTTCTCTCTAAAATCCTAGCGTGAAATCTTTGAGTGCATAAACTGACCCAATTAATTTTAGACCCCTAAGTAATTACCAAAAACGAAATAAATTAATTGGATAGTGAAAAGACCATAGTACCCTTCAAAAATCCGATTTAGACTTTCCTTATCTAGACAGCCTAACTTCGAATGGGCATATCTCCCTCATACGAAATCAAAATTGCACAAACTCCGAGGCATTGGAGAGATAATTCAAAGATATCTTGTAGCACACCTAACTCTTCATGAGCTAGGAGTTATGGTCGTTTAAAGTTGACCCGAAACTCATACTTAACTCAACTTTGTCAAACTTTCCAAATTTGATTATTTCCAAAAATGGTTTCTTTCTAATTCAAAGTCTTTCTCAGTTCTCGGAGAAAGAAACGCCCTAAGAAGGCCTCCTCAAATACAACTCAACTCACCAGTGGTGCGCCCTCAAGTCGGTTCTTCTTCCATTGATCAAACCAGATCCTAGAGACACCCTTTATTTGGTATGCAGCTAGTTCGATCCTCTCAGCGTCAGCCACATGCATGATCTCAAAAACCTTCTAAAGTTTCTCAACAAAGTTTTCTGGATCCTCTGTGACACTTGAACCAGTGAAGCTTGGAGGGTTCATCCTTAAGAACTCACGGATCCTTGAAGTATCAACCCCTTCCTGTCTATTCTCTCTCTGTCAAACTTGATTAGTCACAACTTGACTTAGCATCCGGATAGCTTCACGGAATTCAGCATTGGTGACCTCTCCTTGGGGTTGCACTTCTAGTGCATTAGGTACCCCTTATTCATGTGGTTCAACATTCGTTCTACCGGGACGACCTCAGACAGCTCTTCGTGCAGGCATGATATGAAAGACACGCGCAAGCACGAATTAGAAGAAACTCTTTAGAGAAAAACTCTATCGCACGAAATGAGTATGAAAGAAGTGAGATAGTTCTTAAATGTCGCAGCCTCCTAATTATAGACCCACGACATCCTAGTGAACTCAAATACTGAAAAGCAATAAAAAGGGATCATCTGGAAGCAAGAAGGCTGACCAACAAACTCTGAAGATCAGCTAGAATCAACGATACGCTGGATGTTGATCCTGGTTACCTGTATCTGCATCATAAAATGATGCAGGCCAATTGGCATCAGTACATTGAATGTACGAGTATGCGAGGGGAATTCTAAAACAATACATAATTTTAAAAAAGGAACTGACAGAACAAACCTGGTCTCAACTCAACTAAACTGAACTGGCTCATTTCAATATAAAGCAGTAATATATATGCGATATAAAGAAAAGCTTTTAAAACATAGATGAAAACTCTGTGTATTTAGAAATACAATAGTAACTGTGTGTATGCAAATATACAATATAAACTCTATATGAATATAAAAATACAAGTAACTATGTGTATATAATAATACAAAATACTTCTGTAGGAGTTTCTCTAACCGACAACCATCACTTAAGAGTTATTGTGATGATACAACATTTTTCCTCATGCTGTCAGGGCCGTCCTATACCTTGCCGAGGGTATAGAACCTGACTACTAAGTGGATCCACTAGTCTATGCTAAAAAGCACTAAGAAATCCTCTAAAAAGTATGAGTCTTTTCTACCAATGATGGCTACATGGTTTATGGGGGCTGGGAGTTGGCTAAACTCTCTCCCATATTAGTCCTCAATACTACTCCCAAAATATGATACTACATAACTTCTTTCTGTGATTTGAGATAATTGCTCAAAACATAGCTCAAAGGCTCTCTTGGAAATCAAAGTTTCATCTTTTGCTTAATTGTGAAAGCTTTTACGCCTTATTGAAAACTAGCTCAAAGGCCCTTTTGGAAATCAAAGTTTCCTTTCCCGTTTAAATGTGAAACCATTTAACTCTTTGGGAATACATAGTCCCGATATACTCTTGTGAAGAAATGAACTTCTATCTTCACTCTTTACTCAACTCAAAACTCAAGTCTTAAAAGAAAGTTAAAACATTTGTAAAAGACTTTTGGAAAACTCTATGAACTTCTCTTGACTTGACTCTTAACTTTCCTTGAATTTGAATTTATGGATTTAAGGATTGTGATTTGTGATAGGAAAGATCTCATGATGTTTAGTAGTGTTTTTAGATAGTTAAACATGAGAAACGATCAAGAAATCACTGTCTGGAAGCAATTTCGCGACGCGGAGATGCACTTTAATATTTGGTCGCGAAATAAATTTTAAGGAAGAAGGGTCTGTGACCTCTCCGCGATGCAGAGAAATTTTTTCCAATCCTGAGGAACAGGTCCGCGTCGCAGACCTGGTACCCAGATTTGCCCAACTTGTTCCTTCTTCATTTTCTAACCCCAATTCACCTAAACTCGATTCTTTTTCTCAAATTCTCTTTAGATTCAGGTACCTAGTATATATACACAAGAATCTAACTCAAACAACTCAAGTAAACAACACTATAACCTCAAGAAACTCCTCAATGTCAACCAAAATTCATGAACAAAAGCAATTCAAGAACACACATCAAGAACATTCAAACTTCCAATCATTTTAGGACGAGTTCACGCTGAAATAAACATGTTTCGCATGTGAGTGAACGAACCCAACGTTATGAAAGTCTCACATACCTCGTAGGATCAAATCCTTGACGAAATCCACAATCAATTCCTCACGAAGAGGATGAATCTTGACTTTCCTCTTCTTTTCTCTCTTGAGTACTTCTCTCTAAAACCCTAGCGTGAAATCTTTGAGTGCGTAAACTGACCCAATTCAGTTTATACCCCTAAGTAAATACCAAAAATGAAATAAATTAATTTGGTAGTGAAAAGACCACAATACCCTTCAAAATCCGGTTTTGACTTTTTTTATCTAGACAACCCAACTTCAAATGGGCATATCTCCCTCATACAAACTTGAAACTGAGCAAACTCGATGGAGTTGGAAGGATAATTCAAAGATCTTTCCTACGGTATCTTGTAGGACACCTAAATCATTCTGAACTAGGAGTTATAGTCGTTTAAAGTTGACCCAAAACTCATACTTAACCCAACTTTGTCAAACTTTCCAAATTTGATTATTTCCAAAAACGGTTTCTTTCTATTCCAAGTATTTCTAGTAGCGGGGTGTTACACGTTTGCCCCCAACTGTGGACAATACTATATTCAATATGAATGGAACCATGCTCCAACTACTCCAAATGAAAAGACTCTATGGGGTTCTTGCTCATGAAGATCCCTATGACCTCATTCGCAACTTCGTAGATATATGTGGTCCATTTACTTTCAAGAATATCTCTCAATAGTCCATTCACTAAGATTGTTCCCCTTTTTTCTAATAGGGGAGGCAAAAAAATAGTTAACTGAATTACCATGGAATTCAATCACTTTATGGGAGGAACTAAGTGAAGCATTCTTTGAGCGATTCTTTCTTCCTTCAAAGATTATAAAGCTTTGGGATAGAATTCAAAACTTCAAGCAGATTGATGGTGAGCTAATCCACGAGACATGGTTGAGGTTCAAAAAGAGGTTGTTACAATATCCTACTCATGGGCTATCGAATAATATTTGGTTGCAATATTCTTACCGGAGTCTTGATACCACGAACAAGGAGGTAGCTGATAACGCTCAAATTATCCTCAAGACAAGTAAGAGAATAAGCGGTCGTTGTCAATAAAAATACCCAACTAAGAGTTGGGGTCAAATTATACAAAGAGTGATATAATGCAAGGAATTCAATTAGAAAATTGAGAGTGTAAACTAATTCATTTGTGGAAATTATAAGAGATGGGTGGATATTCCACCAAATTTATGAAAAGAGCTTTGATATCAAGTAATACAATTAAACTAAAATATGAATTTAAAACAAGTAAAAGACGATCTAGTGGTGTAGGGATTGGTATCGATGTCAAGTAGGGATAATTGTGCTTGCTCATTATTGCTAAACAATCATGGATGGGCTAGGTAATCTGAAATAACACTAATTTTCTTCAATCTCATAGCATTAAATCATAGAATCTTCTTTCGTTCTCATCTATGTATGTCACAAATAAACCCAAGACCTTACTAGAATCTCTCTTTTGAGAAGATTTGACAACTATAATTGAACCACAATTACTCTGTCAAGTAAACTACAGTAGACAATCTAAAATGCAGGCATTAAACTAATTACCCACTTCAATTAACCTCTTTCGAGCATCAATTGTAGATCTAGGCTAACCTATAAATTAATTCCATGCTAATTAGCTTAAATCCATGAATCTACAGAAATAAAACAGAGCAAGACATAAAACCCACGACAATAAATCAACACCCAACCCAATAATCATACCCCATAGATTTGGCGTTTTAGCCAAGCATCAAAAAGGAAAAAGAGAGTATACCCATAGTAATTTCAGCCATTGGGGAATTGAAATTAAGCATTAATCTTCAAAACCCCCTTCAATTTGAACCTCAAATTGTCAATTACAAGATTAATTGAAAACCCCAAAAACTTAGTATATTTTCAAGAGATAGGAAGACTAATTCTCTCAAAACTAATTCCTAAACTGATATTCCAAACGTGATTCCAAAAAGTGATACCATTTCTCTCTCTTTAGGACTATTTTATATTTAACCAAAGTTTGGCTCAAAATTCAATGCATGACCAACTCGGCGACATTAGTCGGGCTCACCAAAACATGTGCACTGGATCGCCGTTTGTCCTTCAGCTCGCCCTTAATTTTTTTTAGGCTTCTGGTTCTTGAAACTCAGTTGGCAGACATGATTGAATACACCTTTCACATTTGGTGGATCGCTAATTACCACATTGTTTTCCTTTTAAGCATTCCTTTTAACCTAGAGATCTGTTAACTTCGACAATGGTCTTCTAGTTCACAAATTATTTTTGAAAAATCACCATTTTCTTTTTTAGTTCGCTGACCTGTCTTGATTATTTGAGTTGTGAGCACTGTCACTTTGAGCGAGCTCAATCCACTTGGGTGATCCGCCCTTTTTGTTAGGCAACTCCCTATAGGGAGTTTGCACTCCTTTCAATGTTTTTTTTACCTCTTTTATTATGTATTCATCCTTGCCTTGTCCTTTAGACTTCATAGCTACAAACCATCAAAATATATTAAGAATAGGACATAATTAGGCATTTAGGACTCTAGTTTTTGAACTAAAAAGGCCTCAAATGAGTGGAAATCCACCACTCATCAACACCTCAAACTTATAATTTTACTTGTCCTCAAGTAAATCAAGAATACAATCCGCTCAACAAGGGTATCTACAACAGTTCTCAATGAGAGCTAACATGCAAGTGCTACCACAAGACTACGATCAAGCATGAGCAACACTCAATCATGCTAAAATAGCTTCAAATGATTACTAGCCGGTATCAATCCGAACTCAAACTCACTAAGCTTCCATTCTAATACAAAACCATATTTCAACAAATGCATTCAAGTTCTCTCACATCTAGAATGATTCCAAGCTCTCACAAAGCATATTAAAAAAGAAGTTAGGAATCAATACAACTCTCACTCTCTGAAAGAAAAATACATGCAAGCTTCATCCAAAAGGTTTTCCCATATTTTTCAATCATCACACAACCTAGTTTATGCAAGATCGCAAGGGACTTTTTAGGCTTGTAATGGGAGTGATGGTAAATGTATTGTCAATTTGGCTTAGTGAGTTCACCTTTTCAAAGCATTGTTGTACTCATCTTCACCTCTTCTCAAGTTCTTTTTATTCTTTTCATTTGGAGACTCAAACTTCAATCTTTCACTCAATTTATTGGATACCACTTTTATTTTATCACACTTTATTTTTCATTTAACTTTTCAAACATTTTTCTCACTTTTTTTTATAAGGAGCGGTTCCTTCTTTTTGCAACATACTTTAAAGTTGAGTCTCACTTTTTCTTTCTTCACTCTCCACTTGGCTTCTTTCCTCTCTTCTTTCCACACCTAAGTTGGATATTTAAACAAACTACTGCTTAGAAAATGATTTATGAGTGAGAAGTTAGGGACAAATTTGGCTCAAGAAGTTTCAACAAGGTTGACAACAAATGGTTTAGGCTTAAATGGTGCCAAGATGGTTGCACACCCTCACAAGGTAGTCACAAGAGGTATGAACATTTGGGTTTTCTCTCAAAATTTGTGCCTAAAATCATTTCTTGCATTTATCAGAGCTAGAAAATTAGACTAACAAGGTAAATTCTAGGATTCAACAAGCATACTTTAAAGTAGGACCTCACTACACATGGCACTTCAAACACAATCATTTAGCATAGCTCTACAAAATCAAGAAGCTTGCATGTGATGTTCATTGCAAGGCTCACATCAAAACACAGCTAATCAACACAAGAAAAAAAAAAAGATCATTCAAAAGTGAAGCCACATGAAATTCTTCTTGCAACATCAACACAAAAACATTTCCCATCATGTGTACTATCGAAGACATCAATATTAAACACAATCGATTCTCGAATATCAATAGTGAAAACTTAGGCATTCTCAATTATTTTAAAAACTCCAAAATTATGAGGCAATAAATAGAGAGAGACAAATTGAATCAAAAGCATCAACTATCATAAGGTAAACAAAAATACCAAAATCCTAAAAAAGTCTCAAAATTAAACTGAAAATAACAACATAAAATCAAAAAGGGGAATATAAGAACACGTGTCCTCACCCTACCAAAATAAAAACAATATTGTCCTCAATGCTCAAAAGTAAGTAAATGCGGGAGGAGAATGATATTAAAATCCCTCAGGTTATGCCTATGTAGTGCTCTGACCTTGGGGATCAAAAGGAATGACATCAACTCGGGCATCAATTCCCGGCAAAATAGGGCCATTAGGAATCATTGTAGAATCAATCGGGGCATCAATTCCTGTAGCAAGAATGATGGAGTCTGAAGAAATTCCACTAGTGCCGACAGTGGAAGTCTTCTGATGAGATCTATCCAACGTAGCCTACACTATCCTCTCCTCTATGGCTTGCAACTCTGTTAATGTATCATCAATCCGCTGCTCATCCTCTCTCCAAAACTCATCCTCATTAATCTCCTCAGCACCATCAGTCTCACCAACCACATCCTCAACATCGGTTGGCTGCTCCGCTATGCTACTAGGGGAATCAACTCTAGGCTCGGAGGGAGGTACCACCTCAGGCATATCAGGTAAGGGGACTTAATACCAAAGCATTAAAAAGTCCATGGACCGCAGCTGGTCCACATAAGCCCAAAGTGTACTAATCTCTCCCTATAATTGAGTTAGATTTTTGGAGCTACCCTCACTTTTCTCTCTAGCCTCCACGTTAGCAGTGAGGTTTTCCAACCTCTCTCCATATGATGCTAGATTTGTTCGGTTTATCATGATCACCCACCTCAGTGGGTACATCGCCGCCTCAATGGCCCTCCCAATAAACTTAGCCATGTCCCTCTCTATCCTAGATGCCCTAGTATCGGCAGATCAGTAAAAAGTTATCCATCTCGTATATTACGACCTGAGTCAAGCAAGGCTGGGATGCTTGGGTAGGTGAAGTAGAAGTGGAGGGACTGGCTGAACTAGAAGGTACGGAGAAGGGCTAAGGAGTATCTGAAGGCTTCACAAAAGAAGCAGGCTGAACAACATTTGCCTCAAGGCTCGTAGAGTCTACCATAGAGGTAGTGTCAGTTGGTGGTGGCTTTCTTTAAGCCGCGTCAGCTGTCAAGTAATCTGCCTCTATCCTCCATATATCATTGGATAAGGCAGGGATAATCCACACATTTGTCCTCTCCCCAAAAAGTTAGTCCCATAATCTGACTCAGTTGTGTGATCAAGACAGGGAATGCGAGTGAGGTATGCTCCTGTCTAGCTCGAATGAACATCTCATCAACAATAATTACTATGATACCAACTAAGATTGCGTTTGCAAGCCAAAGAATTGACTCATTCTGGGATGACATTAAAATACTACTGATGAAGCTGAACGAATAGCTAGCTCCAACGTTCATATCCTTCTTTTTTATCTTCACTCTGTCAATCATCCACAAAGGAGAAACTTCTCAAATCAATAGAGCTAACCACCCTTTCAAGGTGTCTTGGTTATGTTGCATACATAGATTGTATAGTTCAGCTTTGTTGCCCTTTGTACCCAGGGCCTCATTTGTCGCACCTGCATCACACTGCACCATTTTTCAACGGACTTCATCTTCATCCAAGCGTTTACACACTATGCTTTTACACTTCTTTGGCAAAGCCTTTGCATAGGCCGTATAGAACTCTCTCACACGAGTTGGGACATAAAGAGGTCGAGGCCTTGTGAACTTCTCAAACCTGTGGAACTTGATAGTGTCCCAAATAGCCGGGTAATCACTCGTTACCCCATCCGTGGATAGTTGCCTCTCGAGAATAGTATGTTCTCCAGCTGCTTTGAGCCTATTGAGGGCTCTTAGAAATATAATGGGGAGAACACGAGAGGCCAATGATTGGGATTGAGGGGCTTGTGGCAGCTTGGACTAGATGTCCATTTTCTTTCTTGTCACTGCCTTCTTAGGGTCCTCACTCATGATGAATAACGTCTCAGTCACACCTCATCCAATTCTATGTGTAAACAATCGTTAAGCAATATATAAGCCAACAAATGAGTTGCGGTCAAATCCCACAGGGAGTGGTACGTGTTCAAATTCAATTAAGAAGTAAAAATGTGATCTAACTAGATATAGGAATAGAAATTATCGAAAAAGACATGAAGAAATCAAAAAGGGTGACATGAATGTCAGATGGGGGGTTTTGGTTTGCAATTATCAACTACAACACAATCACAAACAATTTGAAATAACAATAAGCAGAGGAAATTTTGGGATGTGATCAATTATAGGCAAATTTCGATATATGGGTAAATTGAAACTACTAGTAAATAGCTAAAAATCAGTGGGTAGGCTAGAATATGAGGGAGATAGCTTTCTCTCGAACAACTATCCCGAACCAAGTGATTTCTTTCGAACATCAACAAGCATAGCAATGAAGAACAACCCACACCTTAATTCATCCACTCTCTCAAACTAGATGGGTAGGATTGGGTTTAGGATTCACTCTCTCGAGTTGAACCCAGCTCAACCCAATACCTACAAATCATTAATCAATAATCTTAGTGCAAGTTAAGAACACAAGGTTAGAACTGCATTTGCAACTACAATTCATAAATTAAATCACAACTAATGATTAAACCCACTTTATAGCATTTAAACTAGTAATTAACAATGCTCATAAACTAATTCAACCGATAATCACATGATCACACCCCAAGAATTAGGGTTTTAGCCAAACATCATAAAAGAGTGAAAACGGTTACCAAATCAATTAGCCATCAACTGGGTAAGAGTAATTAAGCCTTTACAGTTCTTCAATTCGCAGAAATTTCGAAACCCACTAGCAAACTCTCACAATTGACTCTAAAAAAGACTTCAAGTCTACTATCAAAAACTCAAGAAAAACCTGTTCTAGACTAATTCAGCATGTTAAGTTAACTTTTCAAAATCTAATTTATAGTCGCCAAAAATAAGCCACGAAGGGCCATTAGGCGAGGTAAGTCGGGTTCGCCGAGTGGTTCGGCGAACCGCCATCTGCTCTTTCTATCGCCTTTTTGCGTTGGCTCTCATCATCCTCAAGTCTTGTAACTTTGGGCGATCACTCTTGGCCTCGCGGAACTGCTTGGCGATTCGCCGATTGCCCATTTTCTGTCACTGACTTGGTTTCTCCTCTCAGGGCTGGCACACTGGAACTTTAGGTGGTCAAAATAGCCACTCGGCGATTCGCCAAGTGCTCTTGGCGATCATCATGCTCGACTTTCTTCACCTCTTAAGTTTGTTTTGTTCCTTTTTGCTTGTTAGTGTCCTTTCTTTGCTCTTTAATGCATATACCGGAAAATCAAGTCTTTGACATCAGTTTATGGCACGAATTAAGCATTTGAGAACACTAAATCTATATAAACAAAGCCCCAAATGAGTCCAAATCTAGGACTCATCAACACCCCACTTAACATGAATGCACACAACAAGGTTCAACTTACTCATGCAATGATCAATTATGCACTCAAAGATTCAAATTGTGACTCACCATTATCAAAGATGCTCAAGTTCACAATACTTGCTTCAAATGCAAGTTCAAGCTCAACAAAGGTACTCAAATTCCCTCATAACAAAGATGATTCCATATTCACACACAATTTCTCAACAATTTAAAGTTTCGGAATCACATACAACTCTCACACTCACAAAGATGAACACATGCATGACTTCACCCATAGGTTTACCTTTATTTTCCAATCAACATTCATTTCAGCTCACTCAAGATCACAAAGGTCTTTTTAAGGCTTGTAACGAGGCTGAGTGTAAAGGTATGGCCATTTAGGATTAGTGGCTTCTACCTTCATGAAGTGTGGTCTGAACATCACTTTTCCTCCTTTTCTTTAACATTTAAATCATTCTCATAATCCACCCCATTATTCAACTTCACATGAACTATCGGATGCCCCATTTCTTCTGCAACTTCCACTACTTTATTTCACAACTTTTTTCATTCTTTTTCTTTGCTTTCTTCCTTTCTTTCTTTTACATGGACGGGTTCCATCTTTTTCAAAAAATTACTCAAGGGGGAATTTCTCACACTTCTTGATTTTCCTACTCTTTTCACAACACCCCAACTTAGGCTTTTGGCCTAAGTTGGCTATTCAACAAGCCACACTTCATGAAAGTTATGTGTAAATGGATAAAGAGGGATCACAATTGTTCAAGTTTCTTCCAAGAAAAGAATAAGGCTCAAGAGGGTTCAAGCAAAGTTCACACATCTCACAAGGTTGGATACAAAAGAGGTATATTGTCTAATTGATTCACTCTTCAAAATTGTTGCCTAAGATCATTTCAAGTGCTTGCATCACTTAGTCAACCGGACCAACGGGGAAAATTCTAGGTGTCATCACACACAATGTTCAACGTAATCTCATCACACAAGACATTGGTACCAATATCAAACAAGAATCCACACTTTCTAGCTAGTGTGCAATGTTCATTACAAGAGACTCATTCGATAACCAACTAATCACAACGAGATGCTAAAAGTTCACACATTCTCTATGCAACTTCATTGGCCTCACGTAGCCACACATTCATTTAGTTAAATTAAGAGTACTATTCAAGTCATCGGTATTGATCAAAACTGATACTCAAATTCGCATAAGAACAACCACAATCACACACAAAAGATGTCGCATTTTATTTTTAAAATTTGGTCCAAAACCATTTTCATTCAAAACAAGGGCCACATGCTAAAATATCCACAATATCAAGATCAAAACACATATATAGATCAACAAAACCCAATATTCACAAACAAAATAGAATCATAATAGGTAGGTATGGAAATACCTCACCCCATCCAACAAAAAAAGCAGTTGTCCTCAAATGCAACTAAAAAAAAGATAATCAATAAAAACAACAAAAAGGGAGGTAAAAAATGATCATGTCTACTCCGTCTGTCGGGGAGTCAATGCCCGAGGTAACACTCTGAGGATGGGCATTAGTGTTCGGTGTAGCATCTGTTGTGGCTCCGCTAGGGCCTGCCATAGTAGTATCTCTCAAGGAAGCCTGTCGAGCTGTCTCGAACATGGCACCCTCTAAGTAGGCCAGATCCTCATAAACAACCATATCTCGCTCCCCAAGGTGCTCCTCAACCTCAAACTCTGCAACAACAACATCCTCCATAATATCATCTCTGGTGGTAGCCGGAGGCACCTCAGCACAAGTTGGAATCTCAGCACTCGGATCATCTAGGATCTCTACCATCCAAAATAGCAAAGTGAAGTCTGTGGACTTCAGCTGGTCCACATCCTTCCTCAACTCAAAAACATCGGCTTTCAAAGCTGTAACCACAGTATAAACACCTTGCCCTCTCTCACAAACCTCAACTCTCGTTGAGAGGGCATCAATGGATGCCTTGAGAGGATTCAACGGAGCAGTAATAACTCTCTCAATAATCCAAGGCACCTCGGTCTCTAACCGGGAACTCGCACATCTGCAAAATGGGCTTGGTGCCCCATCTTGAGGAGCATATCCTGAGTAATCGGAGTCCTGGAGGTAGTGGTACCAACAACAGCTCTAGGGGGTGGGGGAGCAACAGAAGAGCTTGGAGCCTGAGATGGAGTGGAAGTAGATGTACCTGAAGTCCCGGAGGCTGGAGTAGGCAAGGTTTCCTCTGTAGGTAAAGAATCAATATCAACCTCCGGGGATGTATCCACTAGAGATGTTCTCCTCCTATCAGCCTTGTCCCGTGTGTACTCGGCCTCTATTCATCGGATGACGGTGGAAGATGTGGATGTAACCTCAACATCCCTCTTCTAGTCACGTGGGACTCTAGCCCGACGACAAAACTCTGTAATGAGTACTGGAAATAGAAGGGACGTCTAGCGTTGTTTGGCCCTCATGGCCATCTCTTGCTCTATATTCAACCCTAAGTTCAAACTCTTCCTGGCTATGAGAGATCCAAGACAGGACACCTTCGGGTGGTGGAGAATGGACTCGTTCTGTGACGGCATGATAGAGCTACTAATGAACCCAAACCAGGACCGAGCTGCTATGTTTAGATCCTTCTTCTCTATAGGTGCTCCGACCTCAATCTACCTCGGGGTGGTGTCAGAAATGAGGGGAGATATCCAGCCCTTCAGGTCATCCAGAGTATGTGAAGTGATTATCCTCTGTTACTCGTGCTCAAAGCCTACAGCCCTATCAAACAAAATATTTATATCATCGTTGCTGCATGTCACCATCCTCTCTCGGACCATCACAGACTCCACCGGTCTGAAGGCACTTGCCTTCTTCTTTCCCTTTGGTACCAGGTCACTGTAAGCAGTATAAAATTCTCGGAGCCATGTAGGAATGTATGGGCCACAGGGCATGGTGAAGATCTCGAACCTGTCGAACCAGAGAGTATCCCACACAATTGGATATCTGTCCACTACACCATCCGTGGATAATCTCTTCTCTTCCAAAATGGTCCTCAATCCCTCGACATTTAACCGATTGAGTAACCAGGGAGGAGGACCCTGAACTAGTGGTGGTAGAACCACCATCTAGAGCTGGCACTGAGTCTGAGGTAGGAGGGGTTGGCTCTGGAATCCTAGACAAATCATTACGAGCTTTTGCACGAATCTTTGCTCGCCGGGCTGTAGTAACTGGTCATCCTCAGGCTCAGAGAATGAAGCCTGAGAATCAAATGATTCTCCCTCACTGTTGGAGTGATGCTCTAGTGTCTTAGCTACCGGCGCCTTTCCTTTGCCCTTACCTCCCTTCGGAGGTGACTTTTTGCTCTTTGCTTTGGAAGAAGCTACTCTCTCATTGATCACAATTCCCCGTGCCCTTTTTTGGGGCGGCATGCCACTATTATCCAAATTAGTTCTAGCCATATCTGCAAAACACATAGAAATGTGTTAGAAATGGTTCAAGAAAATGCAGAAATCAAGTTGCAGAAAGACTCGCCGAACCAGTCGCCGAGTCACTTAGGCGAGCCAGATCGGGATCACCCAAAGTACGAGCTTAAAAAATTTCGAGAATTAAGGCATGTTGGCGATGTTCAGGGCCATTCGGTGAATCACAGACAACAATCGGTGAGCTTGTGGTAGCCCGTCGAAAAGTTACAGTGCATTTTAAGGGTTAGGGGCACATAAAGGCCTATCTAAGGAACCTTTCGGCGAGTCTCCGAGTGAACTCGGCGAGCTCAAGCTTCCCAGTGAAAGTTACAGAATGAAATCAACTAAACTTTGAAATCAAAGGTGATCTTAGGGGGACTTTGGCGAACCGTCGAACCATTCATTGAGCTCGACGCAACCCGCCAAACGGCCCATCGTGCTAGTTTTGAACCCCATTTCCCAAAATCAAGCCCGAATCCCCCTAATTCAAAATCAAACACACATAATATGCAATAGCACTAGAACCATATGATCCATTCCCTCGGGGTACTCAGACTTCCCCCGATTTGGCCAAAATTGGCCATTTTGATGACTTTTGCCCTTAAGAATGACGTCAAACGCTCCATCATCGGGCAAATTATGTCATTTGGCATAACTCGGGGTTACTTAGACTTTACACAACTAGACCCATTACAAAATTACCACAACCCAGCAATTTAGAACCAATTTTAAAGCACAAAACACGGGAATCAATCTATTTAAGCATTTAGGCATGCATTTCAAATCAACACGGACAAACCAACACAATACGCATAATTTAAACAATTACCGAACATCAAACATAGCACATTTACCTATGACATTTGAGTTCAACCACAAAACTTGAAGTGCAAGATTTGGAAAACCAACCTTAATGCCGAATTTCCAAATTTGAATAGCTAGGCGGCAAAGATTTTCAAATTCGAGCATGAGATCACACAAAGATGCGAGTAAAATAGTAAAATAATGAAGATTAACTAATAGGTGGGGGAGTATGAGAGTTGAAAAAAGAGAATATGAAGGATTTTGAAATTTTAAACCGTTTGGCCTTTAAAACCTTTCATTTCGCGGCACTATCAGCGAAGTAAGTCGTCCTCGCCGACCCACTCGGCGACGCACCGAGTGGTACTTTACCTCGCTGAGTTTTACAGGACCTCTAGGAAATTTGGGGGTTTAAACGGCGGACTAGATCGAGCTCGCCGACCTGATCGGCGAGTCGCCGATGTAATCTTTATCCCGTCGAGCTTTACAGAGTGCCCCTTCAAGCTTGGTGATCCCGACGGCGGTCCAATTCGGGATCGCCGACCTATTCGACGTGTCGCCAACTGGACGTTTGGCTCGCAAAAACACATATTTTCCAACTCTTTTTACCTTTCAACCTGCACCATCAACTCCCATTATTAAAAATAATAAACCAAAGCATTAAAAACTTGGGCTGCCTCCCAAGAAGCGCCTTAGTTAACGTCGTGGCATGACGAGGATACCAAATCAAGCTTCAGTTTTGGGGTTTTCCATTGTGTCACTAGGCAACCCCCCTTGTTGTCTTGGATTCAAATGTGAAGAGATTTGACCCATTTGGGTCTCCAGCTGCTTAATAGAGACTGAGTGAGAGGTCACCGTCTTATTGAGAGTCTAGACATCCTCTTTCATCTTCTTCAACACTTTGTCAGACCCTTCAACTTTGTTGAGAATGCGTGAGAGCATATTTTCTGTCCGGCCACCTTCAAACTCCTTGGGCTTTTGACGCTCATGGGAGGAACATTATCATTGTCCCCCTCTCTTTCTTTCCAAGTGGCGTTACGATCACGCCATTTTCTGTCAAAGTCTCTCCAGCCCTCATCTCTATTCCATCCTTGATTTCCACCCCGCCATGGGTAGTTTGCACAATAACCTCCTCCTTGATTGGCTAGGAAGTTCACTTCCTCATTGTACAACGCTCCAAATTTTGCTTCATCGGGTTTACTCCACCAACACCCACAACATTAACACTCTTTACACCAACACCCATGACATTTTTAGCCAAGATATCCAGCTAGGTCATCATTTTGGCCATGGTTTGGCCACTCTCTTGATCCTTTTCGATCTACTCTTTTGTCATTTTATAAGTGAGAGGATAGACTTGGTCTTCACGAGTGTACCATGCCTTGTTGATCTTGGTCATGCAATCAAGGAGTTGGGACGCTACTGCATAGGGCTATTGCATTATACCACCAAGTGAGAGTTGATCAACCACTCCTTTGTTTACCAAATCAAGGCTCCTATAGAAATGTTGTAGCAGCACATTATCAGGAAGTCCATGAGTTGGGCATTGAAGCAACAACTTCTTAAACCTTAGCCATGTCTCATGGATTGGCTTACCTTCCAAGCGTTTGAAACCTTGGATGCCATCCCTTAGATGGGGAAAGAATCACACTTGAAATGTTGTGGTCAGCTCTTCCCAAGAGGTGATAGAGTCCATCGGTAACTCAACCAACCATTTAGTAGCTTCACCCATCAAAGAGAACGGAAACAACCTGAGACGGACCGATTCTTGTGATATGTTCTTAAATGAGAACAGTCCACATACATCCACAAAGTTCCTGATATGCTCGTGGGGATCCTCATGAGCCAGTCCCACAAATAATCCTTTCAATTGTAGGAGCTGAAGCATTGTGCTTGTGATGTGAAAAACAACGTTTCCTTCAGTTGGAGGTAAACGAATGGCACCAACACCACCCACTTGGATTGGGTCATTGACGTTTGTGTCATTGACATCATTTAGGTTCCCGATGTCGTCTTGGTAGCCCACTTGTCTACCATTACTTCCGTTAACTCACTCTCATCTCCTCCTCTATTTAAAACAAGCAACACAAAACCAAAAACTAAAATAAGTAGATTCAACTATAACTACAAAGACCACAATTCAACTTCAATAAAACAATTTTAAACAACACCACTCCCCGATAGCGGTGCCATTTTGATGAATAACGTCTCAAGCACACCTCATCCAATTCTAGGTGTAAATGATCGTTAAGCAATATATAACCCAACAAATGACTTGAGGTCGAATCCCACAAGAAGCGGTACGTGTTCAAATTCAATTAAGAAGTACGAATGTGATCTAACTAGATATAGGAATAGAAATTATCGAAACATACATGAAACAAATCAAAAGGGGTGACACGAATGTTAGATGGGAGGGTTTTGGTTTGCAATTATCAACTACAACGCAGACACAAACAATTTGAAATAACAATAAGGAGAGGAATTCTCGGGATGTGATCGATTATAGGCAAATTTCGATATATGGGTAATTGAAACTACTAGTAAATAACTAAAAATCAATGGGTACGCTAGACTATAGGGGAGATAGCTTTCTCTCGAACAACTATCCTGAATCAGGTGATTTCTATCAAATATCAACAAGCATAGCAATGAAAAACAACCCACACCTTAATTCATCCACTCTCTTGAGCTAGATGGGTAGGATTGGGTTTAAGATTCAGTCTCTCGAGCTGAACCCGGCTCAACCCAATACCTATAAATCATTAATCAATAATCTTAGTTCTAAAAACTCTATCTCGAGCAAGCTAAAAGCACAAGGTTAGAACTGCATTTGCAACTACAATTCATAAATTAAACCACAACTAATGATTAAACCCACTTCAATATAGCATTTAAATTAGTAATTAACAATACCCATAAACTAATTCAACTGATAATCACATGATCACACCCCAAGAATTGAGGTTTTAGACAAACATCATAAAAGAGTGAAAACGGTTACCAAATCGATTAGCCATCAACTGGGTAAGAGGAATTAAGCCTTTACAATGCTTTAATTCGCAGAAAATTTGAAACCCACTTGCGAAATCTCCAAATTGAGTCTCAAAAAGCCTTCAAGTCTACTAAGAAACTATAAAAAAAACTCAAGAGATAGACTAATTCAGCATGTTAAGTTAACTGTTCAAAATCTAATTTATAGTCGCCAAAAATAAGCCACAAAGGGCCATTAGGCGAGGTAAGTCGGGTTTGCCGAGTGGTTTAGTTAACTGTCCTCTACTCCTTCTATCGCCTTTTTGCGTTGCTCTCATCCTCAAGTCCTGTAACTTTGAGCGATCACTCTTGGCATCGCGGAACTGCTCTGCGATTCGTCTACTACCCTTTTTCTATCGCCGATTTGGTTTCTTCATCCCCCAAGGCTGGCACACTGGAACTTTAGGCGGTCAAAATAACCACTCGGCGAGTCGCCAAGTGGTCTTGGCGATCATTAGGCTCACCTTTCTTCCTTCTTCAGTTTGTTTCGTTCCTTTTTGCTTGTTAGTATTCTTGCTTTGATAGTCAATTCATATACCTAAAAATCAAGGCTTTAACATCAGTTTATGACACAAATTAAGCATTTAGGACACTAAATCTATATAAATAAAGCCCCAAACGAATCCAAATCTAGGACTCATCAACTCACAAGTAATGTGGAGTGGTTTGTTGTCGAGGAGCCTCAGAGGTCTCATTGATGGTGATTCCCTTGTTCCTATTTGGAGGGGGAGGAGAGGAGCGTCTCTCTCGTAGTCGAAGGACACAACTCTCTTGCCTTCTTTTATGGCCATTTCCTGCAAGGCACAACAATTCAAAACAAAGATCAGGTGAAGGTTAGTAAAAAACAAACTCAAAAAAAAATATTGTTCAAAACAGGTTCTGAGGCTCACCTACTAGGAAGGCGATTAGCCTAACTGGTTAGGCGAGCTAAGACGAGCTCACAAAAATTGACAAAACACAGATTAATTTCACTAAGGCATAAAGGGTGGAGTCAACTCCAACTCAAAAATTTGTCGAATTGGTTTTGGTGGGATAAGACAAGTCTGCCAAAAGTGACAGTGCAAAACCAAAAAGGATAAGGTAGAAGGGCGATGTCACTCCAACTTGGCAATTCACCAAGTTAGTTTAGGTGAGCTAAGACAAGACCGCCGAATGGGACAGTACCCAAGTCACATATTCAAACTCAAAAGGAGATTGGGGCTTAGGCGGTGATTCACCTAATCACTTTGCCGAGCTAAGAAAATTACACAAAATAGGTAATTTCAACCCAATGCCTATTTTTCACAAATTGAACACTAACATGTAATAATACCTACTACGCAACCAATTTTATAATCTACCCACATGCTATTCTACACATGGGTATTAAGCCTTCCCCCAAATATCACAAAGTATTACCCAAACTGACAATTTGATCTTAAGAAAGGCGTCACCCTATCCATCATTCGAAAAATTCAAGTCGTAAAGACAACACTGGACTAATCAGGCTTTACCCATACTTAATTCTAGCAAGACCCTAGATATATAATGACTCAATTTCAACATTTGAACTTCACATTCAATTTTAACAATTCTAGGCAGAATATCATCTATCCTAAGCCATAGGCACATTTCAATCAATATCATTTAACACTACCCAAGCAAATTAAACACCAAAACATCACGAACAACACAAAGCCCAACTCATATGCATCGATGCTAAGAAGAAAAAAAACAATGAAAGCTTTGAAAAAACAACCTTAGTGAAGTTAAATCAGTAACACGAGGTGAGGAAGGGTTGGAATATAATCCACTAAACTTGAACAAGCGCACACTCCAAGTAAGAAATTACACGAAAGTAAGAATACAATTGCAATGAAATAAGGGTATGAGGAGCTGGGGAAGTGAAATTTCTCAAAAAAGATGAAATGTTACTTTTTAAAATTGGAAATGACTCTTGGAATTTTTACTTCAGGCACACTCGATAGACTATGACTAATGTCACCGAAGCTAAAGGAGCTTAAGCTCGCTGATGAGGCCTACACGAATACCAAACCTGATGTTCAACTCAGCAAACCTGATGTAGTTCGCTTTGTGTCATTCGGCGGATCAACGATTATGTCCCTAACAAATCAAAGTTGAAAGTGCCATTTTTTAAAATTCTTGGCTCAAAAGCGAATATGCAGAAGTCCACCCAATCATTTTGGTGCATCGCTGACTGGAAACCTACATCGCCTACTGCATCCTTTTAAACTTTTCGACTTCATTTCAACCTACATTCACAACACATTTTATTAAAAGCAATAAAATAAACTCGGGTTGCTTCCCAAGAAGCACCTTATTTAACTTCGTGGCAGGACACAATTCTTACTCATCAACAATTATTTTTGGGATTTGGGATGGTGTCACTAGGCAACATTCCCATTTGCCTTGGAATTAGATGGGTGGAGAGTTGACACAGCTGAGTCACAAGCTATTTGGTTGAAACAGAATGAGAAGTAACCGTTTGAGTTAAGGTGGAGAAGTCATTTTTCAAATCCTTCAATACCTTATAGGATCTTTCAATCTTGTTTAAGATCCTTGTTAGCATTTCATCAGTGTAGTTTCCCTCGGTCTAGCCGGTTCTTTTGGTTCTGGATGATCATGAGATAGGACATACTATCTTTTTCATCTTCCCTATCTCTCAAATTTCCACTTCAATCCCTCCAATCTCTCAAACCATTATCTAGATCCTTGCTCCAAACTTGGTTCCCACCCGGTCTTAGGTAGTTTGGATGAGAACCCCCCATTTTATCTTCCAAGAATTGTAATTCTTCTTTATATAATACCTCAAATTTGGAATCATCCGGGCATTTCCCACTGCTTGTACCAACTATATTTACAGGCTTAAGTCCACTTCCCATGACATGTTTAGATAGAAAGTCATGTAGGGTCATCATCTTAGCCATATTTTCATCACATTCATGATCCTTCTCCATTTTTTCCTTTCTCATACACAAGTGTAGAGAATATACTTGATCCTCTCTCGTATGTAATGCTCGGTTAATCTTTGTCATATCCTCAAGCAACAATATTACTACCTTATATGGTTGTCTCATCAGCCCACCTTGAATAAGTTGTCACACTAGCTCTTTATTGAATGAATCAAGACTACAATAAAAGTATTTCAACAACAAATTTTTTGGAACACCATGTGCTAGACATTGCAATAACAACTTTTGAAATCTTAGCCAAGTCTTCTGAAGAGTTTCACCAATCACTCTCTTGAAATTTTGGATGTTGTCCCTAACCTTTATCATCTTCGAGGGAGGTAAAAATCTCTCAAGGAACGCGTCGGTCAGCTCTTCCAACGAAGTGATAGAATTATTAGGTACTTTGGCTAACCATCTAGCAACTTTCCCCGTTAAGGAGAATGGAAAAAACCTCAGCCGAATAGATTCTTGTGAAATGTTCTTAAAGGTTAACGATCCATATACATCAATAAAATTTCTGAGGTATTCATGGGGTCTTCATGAGCAAGGCCCCCAAACATTTCTCGTTTTTGAAGTAATTGGAGCATGGATCCAGTCACATGGAACAGTGCTCTCCCGGTGGTAGGAGGCAACAAAATTTCTCTTGTGATTTAAACAATGTTCACATGCATATTGTTCAGATCTCCCATGTTATCATTCTGCCCAAAGTAACTAGCGTCGTGACTTCCATTGTTACTCATAGTTCCACCTGCAATTAAGACACAACAACAACCAAAACAACAACAACAACAACAAACAATAATCTACTACAACTAAACATGTTCACAAACTAAATTCATAAATTGGATTCTTTGACATCACTCCACTGAAACGGTGCCATTTTTTATAACACTCAGATTATTCTAAAGACAAGTATGAGAATAAGCAGTCATTGCCAATAAAAATACCCAACTAAGAGTCGAGGTCAAATCCCACAAAGAGTGATATAATGCAAGGAATACAATTAGGAAACTGAGAGTGTAAACCAATTTTTTGTAGCAATAAAAAGAGATGATTGGATAATTCAACAAAATTTACGAAATGAGGTTTAGTATAATGTAACACAATTAAACTAAAATATGGATTTCAAATAAGTAAAAGATGATCTAGGGTTGTGGGGATCGATATCAATGTCAAGTAGGGGTAATTGTGTTTGTTCATTATCGCTAAACAATCCTTGATAGGCTGGGTAATCTCAAATAACACTAATCTTCTTTTGATCTCATAGCATTAAATCATAGAATCTCATTTCAATCTCATCTATGTACATAAAAAATCAACCCAATACCTTACTAGAATCTCTCTTTCAGACAGATTTGACACCTAGAATTAAATCACAATTTCTCTTTCAAGTAAACTATAGTAAACAAATCTAAATTGCAGGCATTAAACTAATTACCACTTCAATTATTCTCTTTTGAGCATCAATCGAAGATCTAGTCTAGGATTAAGTTTACAACCTTAACATGTGAATTAACCCCATGCTAATTAGCCCAAATCCATGAATCAACAACAATAAAACAGAGCAAGATACAAAACTCACTACAATAAATCAACACCCAACCCCATAATCACACCCATAAATTTGGGATTTTAGTCAAGCATCAAAAAGGTAAAATAGAGTATACCTATAATGATTACAGCAATTGGGGAATAGAAATTAAGCATTAATTTGCAAAACCCACTTCAATTTGAACCTCCAGCAGTCAATTACAAGGTTAATTGAAAACCCCATAAAGTAAGAATAATTTCAAGAGGTAGAAAGACTAATTCTCTCAAAACTAACTCCCAAACAAATATTCAAAAAGTAATTCCAAAAAGTGATACATTTTCTCTCTTAAGGACTATTTATAGTTTCCCAAAATTTGGCCTAAAATTATATGTGTGACCAACTCAACATTAGTCGGGCTCACCAAACATGTTCGGCAAATCACCATTTGTCATTCAGCTTGCCCTTCATTTCCTTCAGGCTTCAAGTGTTTGAACCTCAGTTGGCAGACTCGATTGAGTCTACCTTTCACATTTGGTGGATCGCTAATTACCACTTTGTTCTCCCTTTAAGCCTTCATTTTAACTCAGAGATTTGACACGTTCAACGACGGTCTTCTAGTTTGACAATTATCTTCGGCAAGTCGTCATTTTCTCTTTTAGTTCACCGACCTTCCTTGATTATTTTGAATTATGAGCATAATCACATTGGTTCAGGCCACTTGGGCCACCCTTTTTGTTAGCTAACTCTTAATTGGGAGTATGGACTCCTTTAAATATTTTTGGCCTCTTTTTCATGTATTCATCATTGCCTCGTCCTTTAGCCTTCGTAGCTGCAAAAAATCAAAATATCATCCAAATAGGATATAATTAGGCACTAAGGATACTAATTATTGAACTAAAAAAACCTCAAATGAGTGAAAATCCACCACTCATTAGTAGCCAATTAACTCATCTAAGGTGGGATCATGCGACAACAATTTGTAATAGCTTCGATTTTTCTTAATGAGATGACCATGATTAATAATGCATGGCATACAAAGGAAGATGAAGTGTCTCCTCTAACAGAGGGTTTGACTAAAGAGAAACTAGAAAACAACCAAGAGCGTGATGAAAAACTAGCAAAAATAATGACCGAACTTGACTTGTTGTCAAAACATGTCATAGGGGGTGACATTAAGGCATTAAATTCCATTAGTGCTTGTAGCGGGTTGAGCTTGGATGATGAGAAATTTGAGGCTATATATGATGAAGAGGTCCGATT
Source organism: Solanum acaule (assembly GCA_036250505.1). NCBI lineage: Eukaryota > Viridiplantae > Streptophyta > Magnoliopsida > Solanales > Solanaceae > Solanum > Solanum acaule. Next base: position 642 of record JAJOOR010025050.1, on the reverse strand, counting down.
TTTAAGCAATCAGGCAAGGGTTTCTCGTCTGAGCTGTCCAAGGTTGGATGGAAATCAAGGTTGGAACAAAGATCGTGATAATAGTTAGAGAGACCGTGAGAGAGATTGGCGTGGTAGAGGCACAAATTGGAGGGATGCAAAAGTGACAAAGATATATATGTTCCACCTCATGACCATCCCAAGCCAAAGGAACAACAAGCAGATCCCGAGAGTTTTCAGATCAAAAATATGTTAGCAGGGATACTTAACAAGGTACAGGGGTCCAAAAAGGTGTTGAAAGAAATGAAAACTGATTTCTCTACTTTGACTCTAATTGTCACTTCACATTCAATGTCAATTGAACAACTTGAGGCACAAATGGGCCAAATTTCAGCTCACCTAAATCCAAGACCAAGGCAGGGTTCGCCAAGTGATACAATTTCCAACCCGAAAAATGATGCTCATGTGTCGAACATCATGACTCAAAGTGGCAAAATGTTGAACAAGAAATCTGTGAATAAAGATGCTAGTATCGAGAAGGTGGCTGTCAATAATGGACCACAAAAGCAAGTTGATGAACCAATGGTTGTGGATAATGAAGATGATAATGGGAACCTTAGGAGTCGTTCTAATGCAAATTGGGGGGGGGGGGGGGGGGTGCGG
>JAJOOR010025049.1:0-21358 GCA_036250505.1 Solanum acaule | reverse complement strand
TGTTTGACAGATAATGGTGACATCAACAAGCCTAATGTTGTTTGCTGGTAGATTTGGGCTAGCACCATCAGCAAACAGGAAGGCAACTGCAGGGCTAAAACTTGAAGTGAGGGACTCTGGCTTACAGACAGGGGACCCTGCTGGATTTACACTTGCTGATACTTTGGCTTGTGGTACTGTTGGTCATATTATTGGTGTTGGAGTTGTTCTTGGACTCAAAAACATTGGTGCTATCTAAACTTTGTACTATTTGCTATTATGTTTATAAAACCAAATCATCTTTTGTGAATTATTCATATTTCTACCACATCTCTAGCTTCAATGTACACTTCTTTTTTCTAAATTTGGTTGCGAAGGAAGGAAATATCGATGACACTACAACAATAACATACTTAGTGTAGTCGTACAGAAAAGGGTTTGGGGAGGGTAGAGTATACCTCAGAGTTGAGGTAGAGAGGTTGTTTTCGATTGATCCTCATCTCAAGACAAAAGCAATTTAGAAAACGGTGTCATGGAAGTACAAGAGATAATATAAAATAAATTTGACAACAGATAGTAGCAGAGCAATACTATGACAATAATCCTATAATCGAACTAACACAAAACAACACATAGTAACATCAATTGAAGAACAAGAAACTATACGAGTAGTACTACTACGCCTACTAGTAAGGGCAACAACAAGACAATACACTCCCTACTTACTAGTAAAGATGTACTCCTACCTTCTAACATCGATAACAGAGTGTCAAAGTTAGCTCGTGAAAATTCAATGAACATTTACATTGTTCTTTAGAGAGAAAATAAGTATAGCATGAAGAAAGTGAAGTGTAAAATTACTATTTATCATATATAAATAAATATTTTTAAAAAAATATACGAGAAAAAAAATATCTAATAACTTGTAATTTGCTACTCAAAATCATTAATACCTTATAATTTGTAATTCAAAATATTAGAAACATTTAATTTGAATAGGAGTAACATAAAAGGTTTCAAATGTATAGGACTTCATTTGGGTGTTAGTTACGTGTTGACTTTTGTAACATAAAAGGTTTAAAAAAAAATGTTTCATTTTTTTAACTTAAAAAATAGACTTCACACATATAACATATACTTTTATAAAATATAAAAAAAACCTCCCTAATTATTATTATTATTATTATTATTATTATGTAAGGTTATAATAAAGAGTTAAAAGGCCTCCGATTTTATTCAAAACACCTACCATAATTGAAACTCATCTTAAATATATATTTTAAATTTATATATACCTAAAATCCTTACCCTATTTTTTTAATATACAAATCAAACCCTAGCAAAACAATGCTTATAAGAGGAAAAAATAAGAACAAGAGCAAGAACAAGAACTCGAATGGATCGTGGTTAGAATTGCCGGAAGAATTATGGGAGAACATATTAATGAGGTTGGCTACGATAGAAAGACTATTGATTGCACAAAAGGTATGTACTACGTGGAGTCGAGTGCTCAACGAACCTTCCATGTGGCATGTATTTATAATCAATTGCATTTTTAAATTATTATTTTTTACATAAATATCACTAGTTTAGGATCTAATTATTACTTAGATACACTCTAATTTGCAATATTATTATCGGGTCACATTTAGGTGTAATTTGTTCTAGATATCCAATTAGCATGTATCTATAGAAGATCTGGCTCGACTCTCTCCCATCTCGCACTCTCCCATGTATCATGTCACTACATCAAAAATGATTTTTAGCGCCAATTAATTAATGGCAATAGCTCAATTGCCGCTAAATATGTATTTTTAGCGGCAATTAACACTCTTTGTATATGTTTCTAAACCTTTAGCGACATTGGATCTAATGACACTTAACTAATGACTTGTAAAGACTTTAGCACTCTTTATTTATTTTTGTTGTAGTGTGTATTCAGATACATGCAAATCACTCCAGATACATACATATACTTGTATCTAGTGAGATTCGTATGTATCTCTCCCCAATCGCCTCTCTTCTTATTTTTGTGCATCTGATCTCAAATATACATGTATATAAGTGTAATACATGTATGTAAGTGTAAGATACGTAAAAAACTCTTAATTAGTGGTAAGATAGATAATAATAATATATATGATAGTGAAATATATCTAATTCCTTGTTTTCCTCTCTTTCTTCTATGGATGAAATGAGGGTTCAAATCATTGAGAAATATGTGTTTTATTTAATTTATTTGCCATTAATTCATTTGATTTTTATTTTTGTTCATCAGATCACCAAAACTTAAAAGACTTAGTATTGCATGGTGCAACTCAAAGTTGGATCCTAAAGACTTGGCTGAAGTAGTAAAAAAGCTACCAATGTTGGAAGAATTATGTCTAACATATAATGGTATCACAAAGGAAGGTATTGAAGCTCTTGGACGTTTTTGTCCACAATTAAAATCATTTGAGTTGAACAATATTTGTTGTAATATGAAATTAGGTAACGAAAGAAACGTTGAAGCTCTAGCTATTTCTAAAAGTCTAGCTGTCTTGCGTCACCTTAAGCTCATTTGTAATAGTATGACGAATGTAGGTCTTCAAGCTATTATTGATGGATGTCGTAATCTTGAATCACTTGATCTACGAGGATGCTTTCATGTTAGTTTCGATAAAGTCTTAAGTGGTAGAAATTCTCAACAGATTAAGAACGTGAAGTACCCTAGTGACTCTTTGGTTGGTTTTACAATTTGATTAAAGTCATGGGATATTGTAACATGTTTGATGAATAATTGATTTGATTTTTGAAATATCTAGTAGTTTGTATTAGCCTCATAAATTTTGAAGTTGTGTATTTTTTTATCATTGGATTTTGAATAGCTCTTTAGGTTTGCACTACTTGTCGAGTATATTTTTGATATATTTATTTTTAATATAGTCGAAATTGGTGATGATTATTTTTAAAACAATCTAAATTGATCTCTATGTTAACAACCTTTAAACTATTACATAATATTGTTTCAGATTATGAAAAATCTATTATTGTGTCTTTTATAAAAACATTAAATTTATTTTTTAATGTCTTTCTCAAATTTTAGACATTGCAACAAATCAACATTATTTTAATTTATCACAATACTATTTCAGTATTATTATATTAACTTTTTAAATTTTTGAAGTTTCAAATTTCATTTCTATAGGTTTTTGTAGGGTTGAAATACTAGCTCACATTTGAATAGAATTTATTTAGGAATGAATGTTTTCAAATGTGATAGAATTTCTTTAGGAATGAATGTTCTCAAATGGAAATAGAATTTTTATTGTTAGGAATGAATATCCTAAAATGTGAATAGAATTTTTATAGTTAGGAATGAATGTCCTCAAATGTGACAAAATTTCTTTAGGAATGAATGTTCTCAAATGTGAATAGAATTTTAATTAGAGCATTTATTCGAATCTAAAAGATTTAATACACGAACGAAGTTGAAGATTGCCTTGGTTTTCTTTGCGGATTGTTTCCTGTCTGCTGGTGATCGTAAGAGAATTGTTAAATCAAGTTATATTAATATGGTGACAAACTTGGCTCAATTCAATAAATATGCTTGTTCTTGGGCTTTTCTGGTGAGATATTGAACTGTTTTCTTGGACATTTCTAGTGAGATATTGAATTGGTCATGACATGTATCGATCTCAAATTTATACTAATATTATTTAATACTATTTTTGTTTTCAATACATGTATGAGCTTTCGAAATAATTTTGAAGTAATTTTTATACTAGAATAGACTTTTGGAGAATCATCAACACAACAATTTCTTTAGGAATGAATGTTCTCAAATGTGAATAGAATTTTCGTAGGAATGAACGCTACACATAATTTTAGAGTTCATTTTAGTAAACAAATTTTAAAACATAGCACTAATAGAAAGATTAGTTTAATAATTTGATTTTTATTGCTTCTTTTGTTTTATGAACAGACACAAACATTTATCTAATATAATATTAAGAATTCATTCAAGTTGATAAAATATTAGTTATGTGTTTGCAATACTTACTTTTGGATATTATAATTAAAAAAATATTTATTAATAATATAAAAAATTTAATAGTCTATTTAAAGTTCTAAAATATTTTATGAACATTGTATTACAACCTAGTTAGACTAAGCCCTGATTACTGTATTTCCCTCTATGACATAGAAGTCTTCTGAATTAGATTTCTGTCTTCATTTTCCTTCTTTATTTATTTATTTTTATAATAATTAATGTAATTGAGGAAGTTGAATTGAATAAAATATTTATGAACAAGTTCAAGCTCACTCTTTTTTTTTCGTACATTAATATTTTATGGTATAAATTCATTCTTCATGTTATCAAATTACAGACTCTTATATTTGATGTAAATGTAAATGTAAATGTAAATAAAAAAGACCTTATTTTGATTGTTAGTAGCTTTTTAAAAAACTCATTAATTTATCTCATGCAAAGTTTTATTCATTTTAATGAGCTATTTTGTAAATTCAATGCTACCAAAAAATAATTTTGATCTTGATTGTACATTATAATTTTTGAAGGAGGTTCGGATGAATCCTTTCCGCTCATAAGTGTAGGGGAGTGGGAGTTTACTTGGTAAATATTTGTTTGTCAATTTACTATAGCAAAGCGATTTAATGAAGTGAAAATATTGATTATGATCAAGTGATCAATAAATATAAATACGTCAAACATGAGATGCATTCATTGATTTAATGTAAACATCTTATACGAATAAGTTTTTATCAGTTTAAGTTAATGTTCCCATTCAACATCTTAAGTTCTTTCTTCATAAGGTGTCACTTCATAATTCACCTTGTAACAACATGGGATGATTGACAAAAAATAAATAAACATGTAGTTGTGATTTATATCATGATTTTAATCAAAATTGAATTTCTTAAAATCCAAAAGAAATGTTCATTATCGAGCTCAAAATCGTCTTTTTATCGTTATTTGGACTTTAAAATGAATTATCATTAACCTTTTAAATCTTCACTTATTTGTAAAAGGTAAAGACTTCTAATATTTTAGAATCATAATTTGAGTCAAAACATTAGTTTCACATCCATTTTTCTGAACACATTGATATCAATTATAATTGAAATAAGTATTAAAAATATTCTTAAATTTGACTAGTTTCGTCCTTAATTATTGATAATCTTAAAAATTACCCCTCTAATTGACTAACTAAAGTTAGATACACCATCGATCTAGCACACGATATAACAAGTGGTCTCAAACTCTTGTAGAAGCATGAGACTCGTAATAAAAAGTCGAGAGAAGTGTTAGAGTTGTATTTCACTCATATCGAAAGATTAAAAGTGTATTTAAGCTCAGTTAATTAAGTGAAAAAACTAATAATTCATAGTGAGTTTAGGAAATATTTTTTTCCATTTGAAACGAAAATATCTTTTAAGCGGGAAACGAGTCCTTTAAAACCTGTGTAAAACCCTAGAAAACAATGAATACGGCGATGGCGAAAGAACCGCCATGGATGGAATTGCAGGAAGGTATATGGGAAAACATATTACAGAGGCTGGGTGTTATAGAGATACTGAAGACAGCACGGAAAGTGTGCAGAAAATGGAGGCAAATATGCAAGGAACCATCAATGTGGCGAGTTATTAACATGCGGAATAATGGGAACCTCACCGAAATAGGTTACCAGTTAGAGAAAATATGTCGCCGTGTCGTTGATCGCAGTAGAGGTGAACTTATTGATATCAATTTGCAGTATTTTGGCAATGATAAGTTGGTTCAGTACATAGCTGAAAGGTAATTTATTTCCCCCAAATTTTAGGGTTCCATTATGAATGTTAATTTGCTATATAAACTGACTTTATGATGAATTATAACATGATTAGTTTAGTTTTATATGCTAAAATGTGTAATTTAAACCTAAGTTGCTCCAACTTTCCAAAAATGTTTGTTGCACCAGTGTCGGATCCTTTAAAAATGCACTACGGATTTGACACACATACATTTTTGAAGTGTCCGAGTAACATAGATTTAAACCGCCTGCCAGACTTTTTAAAGACAAATAGCCATATGTTTAAGTTTGAGACGCTTCATTTTTGTGTGAGTTGCTCAACTAGAGATTCATAATCGGTTGAGAGGTATCGTTGTGCAAAAACATGTTGAGTGTTTCGTCTCGCTTATTGTGTGGTTTAGTGTTGTCATCAAGGCTCTAAGTCATACTTTCCATTGATAAAGAAGTGACATTGAACATTTGATATTCCATATATTTGTTATTTATGCTTATTATTAGTGTTCCTAGACTAAGCATACATATTTGCATATTTTTTCTCCATTTGCGCTTTTTTCAATTAAAGGCTACACTTTATTTGTGCTTTGTGTGTAAAGCTCCAATGAACCTTAGCTTTTTTGCACTTTTGATAAACTTAGTAATGATTCACTTTCATAACAATGTTGAGATCAGAGGGTTGTTTTTCTTGAATACAAGTTTAAGGGTTCATCATAAACATCTCGAATCTTGATCTTATTTACCGAGAAGTTTCACAGAGCTCGTATCCACATTATAGGACTATTTACCTCCTGATACATGTATAGTTGACATAATCCAATGTATGTCTCGTGAACTTTTTAAATGTTGATGTTCCTCCACAAGTAAGCTTAATTGAACATGGATTATGCATTTCTGGTAGCTTTTTGCGCCAAGTTGCTTTGTCTTATCTTCCTTCTACCATACTCTGAAATATGTGAAGTGTATTTGCTGCCATCCATGGTCTTCTACATCTCTTATACAGGTCTTTGGGAATAATGTTCGTCATACAAAGGTCTTTATTTGTAAAGTACTTTGAATTCCTAAGTTTCTTAATGCAAGAGTAAGTATTGTCACAAAAACAGAACTCATGGAAATTACTTGAGTAAAAAAAAAAAAGGAAAAAAGAAGATAGTAGTTATTCTGTGAAATAGGAAACATCCTCTAACTCATCTCAAAGATCAAAGAATTAGTTTCATAAGGTTGTTATCTTTCAGATTGCAAAAAAAAAAAGAGACGAATCTTTATGAATTTGTTGTTGTAGTACTTCATTACTCTTTTTGTTTGTGTTGCCTCTGAAATTCCATTCCTTCTCTTACTTCCCCAACAAAAACTGCTCTTTCACTGCAGAGAAAGCATGTTGTTTTATCTGTGGTTTTTTTTTTTTTTTCTTTTTCTCAAGTTGCAAATTGTTATATCCCACTACTCCATCCGTCCCAATTTAAGTGTCTTAGTTGACTGGCAACGGAGTTTAAGAAATAAAGGAAGACTTACAAATCTTGTGGTCATCAACTTGCTATGTAGGATGTTGGAATTGAAAAACTTACTAAATATATAAAGAGACTCTTTTTTGGGACAGACTAAAAAGGAATGTAAGACACTTAAATTGGTACGGGGGAGTGTTATATACCTTTCACTTGTCTTTTGTACTAAGCCTGATTGTGTTAGGTGATATTGTTTCATTGATTCATTTCTACTTTTGTACACCAGATCAGGAAAACTGAAGAGTCTTAGTATTGCCTGTTGCTATTTTAAGGTATGTGAAAGCTTGGTTGAAGCAGTTCAAAAGTTCCCATTGTTGGAGGAGTTGAGTCTGACACACACTGCTATCACGATAGAAGGCATTGAAGCTCTTGGACACTCTTGCCCACGGTTGAAGTCATTTGAATTTAATAAGTCATTGTATATGGGATCAGTCGATGACTCTGATAACGAAGATGAAAGAAATGAAGAAGCTCTAGCTATTGCTAAAAATCTACCTACCTTGCACCACCTTCATCTCATTGGGAATAGTATGACAAATAAAGGCCTCCAAGCTATTCTTGATAGTTGTCCTCATCTTGTTTCTCTAGACTTGCGTCTGTGCAAATATGTTAGCCTCAACAAAGTCTTGAGTAGTAGAATTTCCGGGAAGATTAAAGATGTGAAGCTCCCTCACGAATCTTTGGAGGGTCTTGAATTTTCATTTGAGGCTTGTTGGGATGAGGATTTGTCTGATAGCATGTCCGATGATTAGTGAAGCTGTGAACTTTTTGGGTCAGATGTTTGTGGCGAAAATATAGGGAATATTTTGTATTATGCATTTCCCGTCCTCTAGTATCAATATTTTTGTCAAAGATCTACTTGCAACTATGTTCTTGTATGTATTGACTAGACTATGTAGAGTTATTTTTCCATTGACTTATTGTAATGTTTGGATTTTATTACTAGAGGTTCTCTACAATTTCTATGGGCATACAAATCTGCGAAGAAAATATATATAATCTAGATAAATATTTGGAAGGTAGGGGTGGTGGGGTAGGAGAATACTATCAATATAGAATGTCTCTCAAACTCAACATGGACTTGCTTACTCTCTTTTTTTTTACAAGAAAGACTTGCTTACTTTGTTGGGGCTCATTTTAACTCTTTTTGAACTATTTGATTATCTTGATATACGATAATAAAATGTCCAATGTAATTGCACAAGGATAAAGTATAGGTAGATCTTAACCCTACCTTGGGAGAGAGGTGGTTTATAACTAGAGCTTCTTCACAATTGCATTGTTTTTCTAAAAATATATTGGCCATTCGATGTATATGATCAATTAGTTCTATATGATTAGTATATATATGTGCAACTCATTTCAACATAGGGAATAAATATGGAAAAAGATATTTATTTTCGTATTTTAGTCCTTTTTTAAAAAAAGTCTCATCGGAAAATATTGCATAAGGGGGTTATCGTTTCATAAGAGAGTTCTTTTTTGGTTGTCCAAATTTTAGCAAGTAAAATTTCTATGGAATGATGTTCCAACTTATCCCTATTCAATAAATTCCACTAGATGAGTATCATATGAAGATAAACCTAGTACAATATATTGACCAAAGTTAGTAACAATGAAAGACTATAAATTAAGTGTTATAGAACAATTGTTATTTTAGAAGTGTATGTGTATCTGCGATTAGGGCAAATTATACAATATATATACCATATTGACTAAAGATAGTAACAACGAAATAATATGTTCTAATCCTATAGAACATAAATTACACAGCTTTCCTTGAAACAAGATCAATGCAAAATCGCCACTCGCGTAGTTGCAATGACTATTTATTTCAACTATTTTAGCCCGAATCAATTGAAACCCAAGTCAGTGTTTCTATGCCTAGCTTTATATAGATATAAATATATGAAATAAAACATCATTTAACAAAAAAATATTACTATTACATACTACTTCCCAATTTAAGAAATCAAATTCATTTAATCATATCAATGTTTGTCATTTTATAACCAAGTCTAATGAACATTTCAAATAAACTCAACTTCCAAGAGATAAAAATAGAGTTTGAAACAACAGTTAATGTTTGTAACTGAAACAACCTTTCAAATAACTCATTCCACTGGTGATGTGCCAAGAACAACATCACCTTCCTTGGTCCAAAATGCATAGGCGCTGTGAAAGGGCATATGCAGTTGATAGTTTCATTGATGTAATTTGGATAAAAGAAACAAGGAAGAATGACTGTTGTATCTTGATCCACAAAGAAGTGTCATTCCCATATCTTGATCCATTGGTCATCACTCACTGAAGCTACGATTCCTTTCGAAGGTGAATTTACTAATGAAGTAATTATACCAGAATGTGCACTATATGGTCTAGTTATGTTCCTCTGCAAGAAAGGATTCCACACCTCCAACAACTGCAACAACATTTAACAGGTATCAGATAAAGAGGTAAAAGGAGAAAAAATAATCAAGGACTATACATGTGAATAAACTTCAGATCTGACACGACAACTACACAGTTTGGAGTTCTAGTAGTCGTAAATTTCCCTCAACAGAGAAGTTATGAAGCATTGCAAAATCATCAAACACGAGTAGGGAAGAAAAAATATTCAAATGAAATTAATATGCAATCAACATTTTCTTTATTGAGATTAAATAAATAGCAAGAATAACAACAATACTCTCGGAAGAAAACCTCATATCAAAATGAGCATTCCAAGACATATTATTATGACACCATAACGCAAACCTGCAGACAACGCATATTCTTACCCTCGTATTATTCCTTTTTCATTTCTTAGGGTTTGGCTGGCAAAGAGAAAAGTTCTGTATTTCATTTTTAATTTTTTTTGGAATGGTTCAATATCTAAGAATCCTAAGTTATATTTGTTGTTTTTGCATATATATATATATATTAATTGAGTCAAGTCTGCAAAGAAATTATGTATGAACTCAAACCCTTATAGAAAATGTCCAAATTGTGGTAAGCATACCTTATCAGAACCAATCACCAACCCTAGAGGGTGCCCAAAGTGGAAAGTGCATGACTGGAACTTATTTCCACTAGAGTACAATTCATATAAACACTTTCCGTCACTAACAGACCATATCCGCGCACTATCTTCACTCACAGATGCCAGGTAGCTCCCACTCATCTCCCAGCAGATTGAATGGATGTCTTTGACGTGTCCCTATAAATAAATAAAAAACGAAACCACATTGATATGATATAGTTACACAACTAATGAGATATATAAAACAAAAGTTTGATAGATGATCAAGAATAAGCATCTTACTTGTAATTTTTTTTGGATCTTGTTAGTCTCTACATCAAAAATATTTATAATATTTCCAGTAGAACTAGCCAAAAAGTCCCCAAGTTGAGGTTGAAATCTAACTTGACTAATACCTCCCTGCATTTGTACCAAGAGCTAATCAATACAGTTTTTCATGAATGAATTATAGTTAATACTCAATAAACCACTCTTTTCAGAACACCGTACAATGCGTTGTTGAATGTGATACAGATGTTCTTTTGAAAACCTTGAAATTACGAAGAAAAAACAATAAGAAAAAACAATTCCTACAATCAAATGCAAGAATTCAAGAAAAAACACATTCAACAATGATTTGAATTGGATAATTAAGTAATCTTCAAATAGAAATGGAAACAGAAACAACAGCTAACTATCGAAGTATGGAGCCCTCGTATGTCATATAGAGATGCCTTTTTATCAACATCTAAAGAAAAAGAAGAAAATAGAGGCACCAACCTTAAAATTGAGTTTGCAATCACCGCTATTGACATCCCACAGTCTATTCTCGTCATTGCTATCACAAGAACTGAGGAGACTCAACTTTGTTGGATGAAAATCTATTGACATCACATGCCCATCATGGCCAACAAGCTTTTGGAAAGGATTGCTTCGCTGGATGAAGACAAAATGGTGAAACATGTACCGTATTGTGGTTATAATAGACACAGATCAAAAGTAAGCAATTCAAGTGATTATACAGTAATTCTTATGAGAAATCCTGATTATCAGTAGAAAATAAAAAGATTCTAAAGGTCTAAAGATGTTTTGGTAACAGGCAAGTTCCTCAAATATTGACTCAAATGAAATGTATTATAGACAACATAATATTATGATGTTGATATTTGATATAATTGAGACAAATGTTTTGAGTATTCTTACTACTGAAAAATACAATGTAACAATAAATGTCACATGGAAAATTCAATGAGCAGCTAAAAATAAATATATGTTCTCATTGCAGTACAAGCAAAATAATCGGGATAATATTAGCACAGAAATCAGAAGAAATAATGTGGACCAAGAACAAGAAAATCATAGAACTAATGAATATATATCCTGGTGATTTGAATCTGTGCTGACTGCTACTTGTGAGCCGTTACAACTTAAAAGAAAAGTAACTGAAAGACTCATTCGACAAAGGATCTGCAATGGAAACTAGTGGTAGTACCTTTGTTGCATCCCATATTTTCACAGTTCTGTCAAACGAAGAAGATGCAAACACTGTTGAGTTTGGTCTAAAACAGACATCTGTAACTTGATGAGCATGCCCTTGTACACTACAAGTTCTGTTATTTCCTAACTCCCAAATCAAAACCTAACATAGATCACAGTACAAGTTTGTTAATGGGAGAATTTCAGACAAGCACTCTTCCATCTGACCAGCTAGAATCCTGTTGAAGATTAATAAGACAAACCTTCCCGTTGTCTCCACCGGTAGCCAACAACTCTCCTTTTGAATTGAAGTGGCAACATAGGAGCTTGCTCATTTTTGTGTCAAGGTTACTAATCTCTTTAAAAGAGTTTTCTGCAAAGCAGTATGAAATCAAGTATCCTTTGTGGCCAATTGGGCTCTCAATATGACATTAGATGCACAACCTAACAAGGTGAGTATAGAGCCAAACAACAGGTGACACCAGTTATGTACAGTCCTTATGGAGGATTAACAATTTCTGTCAACAGTCAATTATCTAAATTGCAACATTTTTAATATTAGATTTCTTAGGAACCATTAAACTTGTTGTCCCCTACCTTTCTGCGGAGTAGCAAATTTTTTCGTCGATGCATCGATTGAACTACTTGCAATGACCAGACCATCATCTCCTTGGGAATAGCAGCTTATAGTCTTATTCTTTGCAACACCAGAGACAGTAGCTTTTATGCAAACCTACAACTCAGGAAAATATTAAAGGAGCAAGAATAAAGTAGATGAAGACTACATTGACATTCCATACGCATTCGTCCAAGTGACTATTATGGTGACAGAGACAAGAACAAACTAGGAAAGTGAAGTCCAATCCAAAAAAATGATGATGTTTATCAGCGACAGAGTGAAAACGAATCACCAGCACATGAAGGGCTTAAGAAGTAGATGCAGAAAAATGATCTTACGGATGCCAAAGAACTCAATGGAGCTTTCCTCTTTATGCCACTCTGATACAAAACACAAATAAGAAATTAGAAGCCAAACAGAGGCACATGTTTCCTCAATTCTGGCAGTGCTAAAATATTGCTGAAATTTAACGACATTCAAATAAAATCAGTTTCTAGCAACAGCCTTTGTGATATTAGCCATACCTAATTTGAAAACTGCAGTCCCAGCTGGTTTATTTTCTCCTGCACTGCAGGTTGCTTTCCAGATCTTCTCTTAAGTCCTCCCACAGGAGCTAATTTTTGATGGCTAGTTGGTAAAAACTCTGGGGTCCTCTGATCTGTATCAACTAACATCTGTTCAATGCCAGAAGAAAAAGTTAAGGCAGGAAAAAAATCTCAATCACAACAGTGTAGTAGGGTAAACCTATATTTTGTCCCTCAATCTGTTGATTACTGGACTATGCAAATACTTTGAAATTTTTCTCTTTTTTTCTTTCTTCTACATAGGTTTCTCCTTTTAAAGTTGAGTTTTAAGTTACAGTTCTTATTTTACTACTAATAACTTGTTGTACAAGGTTTTTACAAAGAGATTTCAACAACCAGAAAATTCTTTTTTTTTTGACAAAGGTAACAGTAACAACCAGAAAATTCTAAAAACCAACTCATGGTTTCCATGGCTAAAATAATTGCATTATGCTACAATCCCTAGGAGCGAAATAGTTACTTGAGTATTCAACTTACTCCTGCATCTATTCCATTGAGTCAGCTTGAGTGAACATACAGAAGAAATCAACAGTACTTGCAAGGGCAGGAAGTTTGAGCTTATCCAATGTATGTACTATGTACTACTACATTTGGTAGAACATCCTATAGTGGAAAGGGTGTAGTTCTCAAAAGACATTTAGTTGGCACTATTACATTGGGATGTACAACTGGATGGCTAATGACGGGGAATTGAAGCAACTCCCAGGGTTGAATATGAAAGGAATGAACTAACTAAAAGCTGACCCGAACCTAGAGGTCCTAAACACCATAATGGACTTCACATTTCTATTAACGCAAAAGTTCAAGGTACTCACAATGGATGGCCATCCTTGATGAGATGCTTGTTGGAGAGATATGTTGTTCCCTGCAGGAACAACAACGCAAAAAGATGATCAAAAGGAAATCTAAATTTAACAAGAAAGATAAGGTGATCTACGGGTACAAAGCATAAGAAGATCAAAAGGAAATTTAAAATTTTGAAAAGAAAGATAAGGAGATCAAAAGTGCATAAAATGCCAACACAACCTGATGGAACATTGTACAATATATAAAAAACCAGATAGGCCTCAATTCCGAGCTACTTGGGCACATTGTAAAATTTAATGGTAAAAAGTACTTGAAATTCATCTATCTGATCACAACATGAACTTCTCATGGTGCTTTTTCTAAAGAGAACATGTACTGAATAGCACTCATCAAACTGATTATTTTGCTGAATCTAAGTCTTAAAGATTGTCTGTTTATTTCATACTTCCTTTCATGTTAGTTTTCCTAGTGTATTTTGCAGTGAAAATTGCCAATTGATAATGAATCGAACTTCAAAATGAAACTGGAACTAAAACTAAGAAATTACAGTGATTAAATCTTGGTCAGCAATTCAATGGAAATTAATTGCACATACAGAGTTTCATCTTCAAAAAGATAAAAAAGATGTGAAGGGAAAGGGCATTGTATCAAAGTTCTATTTTAGAAAAGCCTCCGGCGCATACTTGCTTTGGTGAATCTTATTCCTAAGTTGTCATATGTTCATCCTTTCTTACTTCAACCTACAACATGCATCTCTACCCAAATGGGGAAGTGTGTCATATACAAACTTAGTTGTAAATTTTTTACTAAAGGTAATCTCTAACTAGCCATTGGCATAATCACCAAGAGAATGGGAGTCAACGATAGATATCACATGTGTAGTTTCATCAAGTTGCGCTCATTTATCAAACTAGCTTCAAATTGGAGTAGAGCTCAATTCGAATATATGTACACAAGATCAAACACAAATCATTATAGTAACAAGCAAATTTACAACCTTAAAATCGAGTATAATACACATATACTAGTATAATAAATTTGTATCTTGGAATCAAATCGAAAAGTAATTTTATATTACAAACAACAACATACACAGTGAAATCCTACAAGTGGGTCTGGGAAGGGTAGAGCGTACACAAACCTTACCACTACCTCGTTTCCGGAGGAAAAATATTTTTATATTAAATATATAATTTTTTTTTGTTTTCTAAAAGTGTAATACTTGATAAACTCTTAATACACTTTATACTTATGTCAAAATAATTATTTGCAACAACATTAGTTGGCCTTAAGGTTACACATGCCAAAATTGATAAACATGCTAAGTTTGAGTTTGTCGAGTTGTGTGTACAAACAAATGTGGCTCGCAGCTCGCTTAATATCTCTAATTAGTTGAACAACTAAATATTACCTGATAAATAAGGAACAAGAGCAACCTTAGACCCATGCAGGCAACATTTATTTATCTTTTGAAAATGGTAATTGTTTCTATTTATGTAGAACAGTACATATGATGTACTGAAACCCGTATTTACACAAGGAACTCTAATAATACCGACATATCCCTATAATGAGTCTAAGACATCAATGATAGAGACGGTATCATAAGAGTAAATTTGATTACACCAAAAACACAGAGTCAAAATGCAATTCAGTTTAACTTGTTGCATACTACTCTCCCTATTCTCAAAAACTCTAAGGTTCTCTCTTTCCATATTTTCCACCAAATAGTTGCAGGGACAATTCTCCAGTTACTTCTGTTTTTTGCTTGTGTCCCTGCTTCTTCCCAGCTATATAGAGCCTCTGAAATTCTCCCAGGCATGGACCAGGAGATGTTTTTAAGTCTCAGGAACAGATTCCACAACTGGCAAGTGACTTTGCATTGGATGAACAAATGATTGACTGTTTCTGCAGTTTTCCCACATCTAGAGCAAAGTGTAATTCCCCTCTTCATTACATTCTCCTGTGTCAATACTGCTTCTTTAGCCAATAACCACACAAAGCAAGACACCTTGTAGAGGATCTTGGCTTTCCATATATGTCTCCAGGGCCACTTGAGTAACTGCAGATTTTGATGGTTCAACTTCTTGTACACTGCACCTACTTTAAAAATCCTTTTACTGTTTCCCAACCACTGCAATCCGTCCCGCCCTATTTCCAGATCACTAAATTGATCAATGCTTATAAAAAATTCTATTACTCCTGGAATTTCCCAGTCATTGAGGTGTCTTCTAAATACAAAATTCCACCCTTAAGGAGTCCATAAGTCAGCTATAGTACTTTGTTGCTGAAGAACTAAATTGTAGATGTCAGGGAAAGAGAGTCTCCATATTTCCTTCTGCATGCCAATCATCCTTCCAAAATCTAGTTTTTATGCCATCTACCACTTTGATCTTGGTGTTAGGTTTGAATTCATTCCAAAGTTCTCTAATGGATTTCCATAAGCTAACACCATAGGGGGTGGTAACCTCCTTTGTCATCCAACTATCACTCTCTTCATATTTTGCCTTTATTACTGAGCCCCACAAATTCTTATTATCATTTGAGTACTTCCAAAGCCACTTCATCCTCAAAGCTTTGCTCTGGTTCTTCATGTTCTTGATCCCCAGACCCCCAACTCTCTTTTCAGTGATCACAGTTTTCCATTTGACTAAGTGATATCCTCTCCTTTCCTTGTTCCCTTGCCATAAAAAAAATTTCCCGATGCTATCCAACCTATTGATGATTCCTGGTAGGACAGGAAATAATGACATCATATATGTTGGAAGTGCATCAAGCACATAATTTATCAAAGTTAGTCTTCCCCCTAGTGAAAGGTACCAAGACTTCCACCTTGCTAGCCTCTTCTCACACTTCTCAATTACCCCATCCCAACCATGCAAGCCATATTTATAAATCTATACCACATGTCATTTCCATCCGAAATGGTGTTTGTGTGGCTTGGCTAGGTTAGGAAGGGAATCACAAAGAAACAACTGTTATTCAAGAATCTTTTTCTATGTTAGCTAGTTGGGCAGGCTTTCATATGGTAGACCCCCCCCCCCCCTTTAGCCATCTTAAATTGGTAACACTTGTATGTAGCCAATCACATAGCTCTACATGAGACCCTTTCAAAGGCCAAAACGACATTCATCAATCCATCATCCTCATTCCTTTCCTTTATGTGAACTTGAACAATGGTAACTAAAAGATGTACCAAGGTCATCAATTTTTTTGAGGTTGAATATCCTTAAATGTTTCATATGGGGGCAAGCAGGTGGCGCACATGTGCTATAGAAGCACTTGTTCAAAGAACCGCAATGAACATCAAACTAGTGATTCATTTTATTGGGCTAGTGTGCTATAAGCCCAATTGTGTGATCAAGATTAAGAAACTCAATTACCCTTCGGGGTGGCCAAGTGGTTTGGGTTTGGGACTTCCATATTGGAGGTCTCAAGTTCGAAACCCCTTGCGAGCGAAAGCAAGGGGTTTGCCTTCTGGGTCGAGCTCGTCACACCAAGTTTGCCTAGTGTGGGTTACCTCTCCTATGTGGTTTGTGAGCTAGTGCATAGGAGCGAGGGTTTTACCCTGTGTGCACCCAAAGAACAGCAGCTGCAGGTTTCCCTTGTCATAAAAAAAGATTAAAAAAATTAAGAAACTCAATTTGAAATCTTAGGTTGGTTAGAAATATATCGAAAATAATTAAGATATTACCACATATAGTCTAGGTAGTACTCCTATCAAGGTAGCCCATGACTCATCAATAAGTCATTCTAAGTGACACGTTACCAATTTATCATTCTAGAGTAACACTTTGCTCCTTATTTTCTCGAAAAACAAAGTAACACCATGTTCCATAAACTTGTATATAATAATAGTTACACCACGACACATTGATTGAATCAACCTAAAGTTGGCTATTTAATATACTTCTTCTTATAATAGTATAGTAACTTTAAAGTCCATCGCTTAGCCTTACGTATTGAAAGTTTTAGTTCTAGAATAGGTATGAGAGTTGAGGGAAAGAGAATTAACCAAAGGTGTAAGTGTGAAGAGTGAAGACCTTCTATTCTATATTTTAAGATCACTACATGTTCTCAAAAATTCAAACCTACAAACTTGCTCTCCTCCAAAAACCCTATTCCCCAAGCCCTCATAACATTAGTCGCTTCCTTGTGCTTGCATTCCAAGTTAGAATTGCTTGGAGAAGGAGAAAGCAATTTAGGCAGATTCAAGTTTGTTGATGTGTGACCATCTCATTTAAAAGTTTAAACCGTTAATGAGAGCACACTTTATATGCTTAATTATATTCTCAGCACGACCCCTCACCTGTGGCCCGATTCTTTTTCATGAGTCAAACACGTAAAATTTCTCTTTGATAATGGGTTGCAGTGAAACTCGATCTCAGGACCTTTGCGTGCTTCGATACTATGCCCAAGTATGTAACTATCTCATCTAAAAGTTTAAATTGTAAGAGAGAGCACATTTTTATTTACTTAATTATATCCTCAACAAAGTCGACGCAACTTAGGTAGTTAGTTCAAAAGTGACTACAGTACACTTTAGGAGCCAGGCTAATTCTAATCAACTTTGTGCTAGATTCATTGCCAACCTATGTGATGTCCCTCTCTGCTATGCCAGCTAAGTACTCAAAGTTCTAGACAAATTAAGAAGAAAATTCCTATTGCATGGCAACAAGGAGCATAAGGGTTTCAACCTGGTGAAATGGAACATAGTGCAGCAGAGCAAGGAGCATAGAGGTATGGGGTTTAGAAAGTTGAAGCTACAAAATAGCAGCCTGCTCAAGAAATGGTTGTGGAGATATGTTGAGGACAGACCAGCCCTGTGAAAGAATATAATACAGCAGAAGTACGAACAAAATGGACAATGCATTGATGAATCCAATGACACTTGCAGAGTTAGACTATGGAGGACCATCAGGTCCCTTTGGACCAACCTTGGGAAGAACCTTATGGAGCAAAGTAATCAAAGCCAAATATGACGAGACTGACAACTGAATGACTAAAGAGGTCACCACACCTTATGGTGCGAGTCTGTAGAGATCCATTAGTGTTATGGAATGAATTCAAACCAAACATTGAGATCAAAGTGGTAGATGGTGGAAGAATTGATTTTTGGTAGGATGAATGGCACGAGGCTGGCATCATGGAACTTTTATTACCAGATATCCCTAACTTGGTACTTCAATCCCATAACAGTTGCAGAGTTATGATCCCCTCAAGTTGGAATTTTACTTTTAAAAGACATCTAAATGACTGGAAAATTCAGAGTGTATGTGACTTTTTCAGCACAATTGAGCCCTTGGAGGTATGGAGATTGGACAAGACATCCTAATCTGGCAAGGTACTAAAGAAGGTGCTGAATACAGAAAGCTAAATTATCCCATTCAGATCCAAGAAACTAGCCTTGAAAGAACATCTGAAAAGTTCAGATACCTCTTAAGGTTGCCTGTTTTGTGTGGTTGTTGGCTACAGAAGCAGTTCTTGCACAAGATAATTTAATGAAGAGGGGAATTCAGCTGTCCTGGGTGTTTCTTTTAAGGTGAAACTGTTGAACCAGTTAACCATCTCTTCCTGCGCTGCATGGTTATAAATCAGCTACGGAGATTGTTCCTTAATCTTAAGAAAATTTCTTGGTCCATGCCTGGGAGAGTCACAGAAGCTCTTCTGAGCTGGAAGGAAGCAGGTACACAGGCAAATGATAGGAAAAGATGGAGAATTGTCCCAGCTAGTATATGGTGGACAATTCAGAGTGTGTGACTTTTTCAGCACAATTGAGCAGTTGGAGGTTTGGAGATTGGACAAGACATCCTAATCCGGCAAGGTACTAAAGAGTAAAGACAGTGCTTACAAAGTAGGTGCTGAATAAGAAAGCTAAATCATGCCATTCAGATGCCAAGAAACTAGCCTTGAAAGAACATCTGAGAAGTTCAGATACCTCTTAAGGTTGCCTGTTCTGTGTGATTGTTGGCCACAAAAGCAGTTCTTAGACAAGATAATTTAATGAAGAGGGGAATTCAGCTGTCCTGGGTGTTTTTTTAAGGTGAAACTGCTGAGACAGTTAACCATCTCTTCCTGCGCAGCATGGTTATAAATCAGCTACAGAGATTGTTCCTGAATCTTAAGAAAATTTCATGGACCATGCCTGGCGAGAGTCTCAGAAGTTCTTCTGAGCTGCAAGGAAGCAGGTACACAGGCAAAGTATAGGAAAAGATAGAGAATTGTCACAGCTAGTGTCTGGTGGACAATTTGGAAGGAGAGGAACCTTAGATGCTATGAGAGTATAGAGAATAGTATGGAGAAAGTCAAACTGAATTGTGTTCTGCGTTATATTTTTGTGGTAACAAGTTGTATTCCAATGATATTGTCTCTATCATGGATGTTTTAGATTCTCTCTAGTCACAGACAGTAGATCATAGAATACTCTTTTATATATAGTTCCAGAGCAAGCAATGCACTATTTTGGTTTAATTCAGATACAGATGCAATTACCATTGCCAAAATAAAAACTTCTCACTTTTTAAGATGGTTAAAAGGGAAAGAGAAAGAATTCCTAACTGGACATCCAAACTGACAACTAGTAGAGTCGTAGACATAATTTGAGTTTTTAAGTGGACCTTGGTGAAATTAGAAGGACCTAGATTAAATTATTATTGACCACTCACATATGAGTAAACTATGAAATAAGTTACCTTGACTGAAAATACTTGATAAAAATCTAGAACTCGACCAAGGCTAAGAACTAAGGCATTTAAACAGAGTATGATGGCTTCAAGATGAGCTTCATTATCTGAGCTTGTTTGGAAGAGAGTGTTAAGAAGTCCCACATTGGTAGAGTGATGGGAATTTGGTCTCCTCATATGAACTTGGACAAATCTCCCCTCATGAGCTAGCTTTTGGGATTGAGTTAGGCTTAGGTGCCATATATTTCTACATGGTATCAGAGCCAAGCCCATCCCAATTTGTTGTTCACCGATGTTGGGCCCCATTTATAAGTGTTCACGCTCACGCTTCCGCTGAGGTTTGGGCATGCGGGGGAGTGTTAGGAAGTCCCACATCAGTAGAGAGATGCGAATTTGGTCTCCTTATATGGACTTGGACAAACCTCCCCTCATGAGCTAGCTTTTGGGATTGAGTTAGGCCCAGGTGCCATATCTTTACGGAGAAAGATGGATTTTATGGCATGAGTTTCTGCTTGGATTGTTTCAATTGAATATTGAATTTTGAATTTAAGAAACTTCCTCAATCATATACATTCTGCTCCAGGAAACAACTCATCCAAAAAGATCTAAGACAAATCACTAACCCGAATAAACATATCCCATCTGTTAACGATTACTTCCAGCCACAAATGGTCAATTTTCCTAATTTGACCGTGAGGAATCTTAATCTTTAGAAGTTTACCTAAGAGACTGACCATGCACTACATCTGCTTCATCTTTTCTATCAAACAATATTATAAACCTCCTAATAGAATCATTATTACTTGATGTGGACCATATCACAATTTTTTACTTTTCTATGTCCCAATGTGGATTTACCGTCATAATAATCTATAACGTATACTTTAAGAGTTCAACTCAATTTATTCGACAACCCAACAA